>VXAU01002749.1:447107-660417 GCA_013399695.1 Formicarius rufipectus
TTCCTGTGAACGGGTGTTTTTCCCTTCCTTTTTTTTTTTTTTTTTTTCCCATGACAAAGACTAACTTCCCCCAAAGTCCTCATTTTTATTAGGATAGGACACAAAGACAGCAGAAAAACCTGATGTCTTTAAAAGGCTTTCACTGAAGTCAGTTGGTATTTCACTGCTGATTTTAGTGGGAACTGATTATATCTAAATATAAGGGGCCTGGAAGATCCTTCTCTTCAGTCCCTGTGGGTGGTGTGGATGGCAGGGTCCTACACACCTCAGTCTATTGTGAGCTGATTTTCTTTTTAATGCTTGCTAAAAAGCTCTCAATGGCTGGTCTGATGTTACACAGTTGCTGAGAAATGGCGCTGAAGATGAGGTGGAATAACTTGCATGTTTAGAATAGGCTGGTGATGTTTTAGTATCCCATAACACTGTGAAGGGTTTATGTTGACTTATACAAGCATGTGTCTTGTATCTGTTTGTGCCCCACTGGTAAGTTACAAACAGCCATATCACTATTTCAAAATGATGTATGGGGTAACTTCTCACATCCTTGACATAAAACTCTGAATAAAGCCCACATTTGGAAAAGCTAACAACTCTTTCCTAAACACAGATGTTAATTGGCAAGAAATTAATTTAGATCCATGAAGTAACTACATTTTGAGCTTCGGGTTAAATTAAAACAAGGTCTGCCATATCTTTTCTTGGCATTTGCTTTGAACTACTACTGTAAGAAAAAAAGGGAATTATAAGTGTTGTCTACTTTATGAGAATTTTAACATGTTGAAAGAAATTGGTTATTGTATGCATTCTCTTGCTGTGCTAATTGTTTTTAAATTTTAAAACACAGATTATAGGGAACTGCTGAATATTTTTCTTTCTGTAGGAGAAGGCTATACAGGCAGGAGCAAAAATTCTTAGCAATTGTTTGAGAGTTCACATTAATACAATAATCAACTCTTAGGTATTTGTGTCCATGTACTTTGTTTTTAAATATTGAGGTATGGGCCTAGTCACTATTGCTCTAGTTTTCTGCTAGTTGGAATCCATTTCAGTGTCACTTGTGTGGAGTTACAAAGTAATGCAGCAGCAAATGAGGTCAATTCACTTTTACACACATGGAGACCCAGACAAAAAGATAATGCTTGAATTTAGTTTTTGTTTTGATTTTTTGTGTTAACTTGTGCTCAGTGTAATTAAATGGAATTTATCATGACATGCTTGTTCTAAAGGACAGGTAGAACTTTTAGTATCTCAACCTGTTTCCTTGTAATTTATTCATTTCATTACAAACCTGAAACCTTCCAAGGTGTGTGACATAATATAATACATAGTGTTCCTGTGTACTAGATTTTCATCTGGCTCTTTTATTTATCTGACAGATTCAGGGGCAAAAAACCCACATGTAGCTGGAAAAACCCCCGTGGACTACACATACATGACAGATAAAAAGCACGTTATTTTGGTTATTGCTGACATGAACTGATGTTGGAAAGGTTCCCTTCTAAATTGACTTTCTCTGGTGAAATAAGGTGTTTTCAGTGTTTCATTTCTGATTTGCTTCCTGTAACTGTGCTCTCCCAAAACAAATGTACCTCAGATCTCAATATTGACTGCTTTCACGACAGATGTGCAATAACTCGTTCATAAAGCTGTGGGTTGCTTTTGCTCTCACAGAAATTACAGAAACACAGGCTCTACAAAAGAGATAATTTATTTTTAATTCTAGAATAGATGCAGACTAATAGATTCTCTTCCCCATAAAAAAATGACATTGAATTCAAACCTCTGATATTGTAAGGCCAATGCTTTTCAAAATCCTTTAAGGTTAAACCTCCTTTTCAGTCTAAGTTATATGGGGACAATGAGGATTCTTCATTCCACACTTCCTCAAGTATCACTGAAATGATAATAGTATAGTATAATTTAAAATAATTATTAATTTTAATAAAACTAGTTATTTTGGGAATTTTTACTAGAGGAAAGCAGGAATTGGCTAACCTATTTTACTTTTTTTCACTAATATTTATATATAATAATAAAGGATTCAAAGAGTAATTGCTACAAGTCTTTGCCCATTAAGATGTGAATCACTAATTCAGCCTTTTGGTTACTGCACATTTTGGATGGTGTGGCAGTCTAAACTGGCGCCTATAAGATTCTCTGTCATAAAGTGCTACTGATTATCACTGTATTTTTCATCATATAAGACCAAACAGTGGGTACAAAATTGAGAGACTTCATTTTCTGTTCCTTCTTTTTCCCTTTGTCATCTTTATTATACTCTTTTCTGGTGTTGGAAAAGAAAAGAAAATCACTGTTGATAAAATTAGGAAGGCTTGGTGGGGATCAGATCCCCACTCATGTCAGAGATCCTGTCATACAGGTCTAGCAAATTCAGTAGACTTAGGTGTAATTTGCATTAAAACTTGCTTATTTGTCACTTGGTTCACAAAAATACAGAATCTGGATGAATACACATGAGATAAGCTTAAACCAGTGAGAACAGAAAAATGCCATGTTAGCCTCTCAAAAATTCATTCAAATTATCGCTGATTTGAGACAACATTTTCAGTATGATCCACAGAAGACAACAGCCTTGCAGTACACATGGATTTCTTCCTCTATAAGGACTGAGTTAATTTTGGGGTCAAACTGGAACACAGCTTAGGTAGGATATTACACCTGCTTGGTGTAATACACTTGCCAGGATCAAATGTGATCTCTTAAGCTTCATGAGCTACTACATTTTTTCCTCAGACTGCAGGTAAACGGTTTTTTGATGGCTCTTTTCATCCTTAATGCAGAAAAGTGCTTATGTAGAGAAAATTGCAAAAAGTAGACCTTATATTTATTGAACACCTTAAAATCCATTCAAATTAATATGGACTATCCTTCCCACTGCAAAAGGTGAGGCCTCTGTAAACAAAATATACCAGAGGTACCTGTATGGAAACTGCTAATACTTGTTTTCTTCTTGAAACACCTGCTCAGAATATCAGCCATCTAACTTGTATCAAGAATAGCAATTGCCATTTTTCTCCCTGTTTATGCAGCTTTATAGCCTACTTGGAAGCACTTAGATTCTCAAGTTGTCATTACCGGGAATTCACTCTGGAAGCTTTGCCATATCCATGGCAACAGGCCTACATATAGTACGCATTTTGATACAACACCAATGTTTGATGGTATTCTTAATTTGAGACATTAATTTAATATTTCAGTGCCTTACAGTGGAGTTTACATGTTTTATCTTATGGTTATAGTCGTGAGAAAACTTTAATGCTGAATAATGACTTGCTAAAGCACAGTTCACACAGTGAAGCACCTATCACAGGATGAATTAGCACAGACTAAGGAACACACAGAGTCATGTTAGCAAACAGGATGTAAATTAGCTCATGCAGTATAATGTGTTTGTGGGTCTAGGAAGGCTCTTTTAAGGGAAATCAGTAGAATCTTTTCCAGTTATATAAATATGCGAGGATAATTCACCCTGCACAAGCAGACCCTTACTGATATCAGCAGCTGAGATCTCTTAAGCCAGAAAGACTTTTTCTAGCAAATCATCAAGAGAAGGGTTTGAGGTAGGACCATACCCTGCTACCAACGCCAAACATGGGGTGCAGTCCTATAAAGCACACTCTGGTGTGCACAGCAGAACCTTTTGTAGGTCTGGCAAACATATGTCCAAGCAGTGCCCTAATCCTCATGGTGGGACAGAGAGGTGGGGGTCAGATGAGCATTCCTCATGTTTCATAAGGATCACCTGTCTGTTTAATAATCCCCAGGGAAAAGTCAGACTCAACAGACTGTCGCAAAGACAGCCACTGTGCTTAGGAAAAGTCATTTCAACTGTCCATGTGTGGGATAAGTAGGGCCTGTGCTATATCCTTGGAGCTAGGGCAGACAAATGAACTGCACTGGGCAACAACCCAATAAAGATAACTTTCCAAGGGCAGGGAAAGCCTGGAAGCTGCAGCCACCAGGACTTCCCTGGAGCAAAATCATTATGCTCTTGCACATCGGCATGAAAAAAACTCATTGATTTCAAAATTCCAAATGCTTATCTTATCCATATCTTTCTGAGTGAACTTGCAAATAATGTGCAGTGTAATGGAAATCTGAAATATTACCCTGCCTCAAAGTGTATTAATCTTTCCTGAACTTCTCAGTATATTTGTTATTAATGCCAGTGTTGAGCAAAGGCTTTGTGCTGGTATGGGGGTGGAGATGAGGAGAAAACACAGCATTATTTACAAATAGATTCTGCAAACTGTAGTTCAAAAGAGATGACATCTTCTGTAATTGCAGATGAGTATTTTCTTATTTGTTTTCTGCCAGAAATATATTAAATTATACTCACTGCCCCTAGCTAGTCTGTAAGCTTTTTGCTTACTGGCCAGAGTCCCATTCCCAGCAATCCTTTAAATTTCTCATTTTTCATGCAACTACCTTGATTATCTATGCTGTTAGTGTGCTCGGTGGCTTTTTGTTGGTAGAACGGATCCCAAGAGTATCATTCTTTTTATTACATTTCACCAACGTGTGGATAGAATAGTCCTTCCTCTTTGGAGGTCAGAGAGAAATGATCTATTTACTTCCTCCTAAATGGAGGATAATTCTGTTTTTGCTTGGCACTGAAACTTTTCTATCAGACACCTTCCTGGAGACAATACTATAAAAACCAGATTTTTAGCAGATTTGAACATTTACTGAAGTTCCCCCTTGAAATATTGAATTTGATCTGAAATTATTTTCTTCTTCACTAGTGTCATTTTAAAAGTGCTTTATGCCAGGGCCTTTGATGCCAAATTTCATCCCAGGGTGAATTCTTACATGTAGACTCTCAAAAGCATATTTTACAATAGACTTGCTAACTGGCCCTTGGTTCCAGTAGTGCCACTCGCAGGCTCAGTTAAAAAGCAGGCTCGATGGGTATAAGACCACAAGCACATCTCCTTTATAAAATACAAACTTGAAAGCTCCTCTGTAATTTCTACTCCCCCCAAAGCTGCATTCTGTTCTTGCCAAATGTATATGTGAAGAGGACGAGTACACCTCTTATTAGGAAGTGTGAGTGAAATGAGGAGTGGATTGTGCTGATTAAAACGCAGGCATACATTTCTGTATACTGAAGCTGATAAACTAAAACTACCTGGTGAGCTGGGGATTGGGAATAGATGAATACAACTGCCTAATTGGGACTGGGGTTTTTTTAAGTCACTTTGAAAATACCCATGACTCCCTCCTTTTACCTCATCTGAGCCTTCATGCTTTTAATGGTAACCAGTTTTGATGTGATACAATCTCACTGAAATCAGTGGAAAATTTGAATTAAATATAATAGTGTTTAGAACAAGATCCAAATGCTTAGAATTGGGGAAAAAAAAAATTAGCTTAGCATAGCTTTAAAATAAGTTTTCATTCCAGAAATGCCAAAAAAATTCCCAAACTTTGTGTTTTCTGCTGATAGATTTATAAACGGCATCGTATGACCTCAGTGACCAGCCTCAGGCAATGAAGAGCTTCTTCTGAATAGTGAGCAATGAAGGCAGCTGATCTAACTGATAGTTCCTAAGCTTCCTATGACATAAGCCAGATCTGAATAAACCAGCCATTTGAGAAATTAATTTTCCTTTAAAAAATGCAATAATCTCTCACATAGTTTTTTAAAATCTAGGTTTCTTTATTAAAAATTCGTAGTTAATGAAAAAGTGTAACACTTCACAGTACATTGTTTGCTTTAACTCATTTTTTCAGGGATGGAAAAGCAAAAATCAAAAAGCTTTTACTTTTTCACTTAAGATAGACTGTTCAAGTTTTATTTCTTCTCTCCTGGTAGGTATGAGTATATAAAGTTTAAGACAAAACTTTTGAAACTCAATACCAACTTCTTCAGATCCAGTGAGTAGAAACACAGCAAATAAATAATGTATAAAGAAATTGCAACATATTTATCATGGGATTGCAAAGCAGGTTAATCTATAATATGAAAGATGGGTCTCTTGTCCAGTTCCAGTAAGGCCAAACTACCTGCCCTTGCTTACAGTAACCAGTAAAGAGAAGGATGTGAATGGTTAGGATACATCAGGGTGATGTACGGTGCAGTCTTGCAGCAGCTTGAGAGCTGCAGCCTTATCTTGGCTGCAGACATTCTGTGGCTTAAAAGTTATGCTTAATATTAATACAGCTTCCATGGGGAATAGAAATAGAATGCTATAACTAAGGAATGTAAAAATATTTATGAAACTCATTTTCTTTCCGACATGTCATATTAATAATGACCATTTTTCTTTCATTTATTATTCTAAAACCACAAAAAAAAGTAGGAGTAAAATTTGCACCTATGAAAAATGTCTCTTAGCTACAGCAAAAAATAGTCTGTTGTCTTAGTACTTTGTGTTTTTCTTCTTTTGAAAAGCTACAAATCTGAAATATAGCAAGTTAATTTTGGAACTGTTTAATAGTGACTAGAAAGTTCTAAGAGGACAGCTGGTCACGGAAAGAGGGGGCCATATTCACATTTCATATGAGTGTCACAAAATCCTACTGCTTATGTGTATCTGCTTATAATTTATATGTTATTCTCATAGAGATAAAGGTACAGCATCAATATTACTCTTCATCTGTGCCACCCTGAGAGGTGTAATCCTCCTCTGCCTGCTCCTAGTGCTGCCACCCACTCTCTGAATGACTCAGAGAGGCACTGCCACAAGATCCGTTGGGTTCCCCTTGCTGAACTGTTGGAAACACACTTCATTTTGAAAAAATGGTAGGATTTTGATACATGGATAGAGAAGGGCATGGGGATAGAAGGGCTGAGACTCCTTTGGTGTTTGAGTGCTGTCGCACCAAGTTGGGTTAGTGTATAACTTAATCCTAAAATGAAAACAAAATGACCCAATGTTGTGAAAACTTTACATTACAGAAAAAACAAACATATTTTTCACTCCAAAAGGAGCACCTTTTATACTCCCCTCCACAAAAAAAAAAGAAAGGAATGAAGAACAATCTTCCTCTTGAGTGAGTCATTGTTATCTAATCTTTCCTGTAGGGTTTTAATATCCAGTACCTAGAGAAACAAAACAGGAAACTTAACTTTGCAAACACTGATCTTTAAAATTTAGTCTTTTTTTCCATCACGTGAGAACTTTCAGACATTTGACAGCAAAAAGATAGCAACCAATAGCTCAGAGTCAGAGAGACTTAGAGAAAACTAATGGACTCTGTTATGATTGATTCTACCATAATAATTTATTATCAAATTGCAAAACTATCTCCAATACCATTTTCAAATACAGGGGCTGAAATTCTTGGGAAAAAAAAAAAAAAAGAAAAAAAAAAAGAATGAGGACATGACCTGGTATGAAAAATGAAGGAAATTTATATAGATATTTGACACTATAGCTGCTTACTGTTTGGCACAAAATGCTGGTCTTCTAAAGTCATTTGTGTCATCAAAAGTCAAATTTAGATATATCCATATTAGAAACATGCACAAACTGTGTGTATTGGCAAGCAGGATGCATCATAACTCAGGATCCACAAAACAAATGAAAAACAGTGAAAAAAATCAAATCATCATAGAAAAATTTATCAGAATGTGTAATTTGGAATTGATCCTTGAAGGTGAGTATATTAACAGCTGCTATTAAATACAGCAACACTCTGGGCTCATTTTTGTTGTTGTTCATGATCAATATTGATATTTATTGTGCGTGTTTTTCTGAAGCGTTGAAGGGAATAAACCCTCTGTTTTTCAAGGTACTGAACAAGCATGAAGAGCATTTCCAGCCCTGAGCAGACGTTAGTAATTATATATATCTTAAGAACAAAATCTAACCCCAGACTTGAGGTAATGCAGTATTTACAATTACTTGGAAGGGTTTAAGAGGTAGCTTTCACCTTTTGTAGTGTAGGGTTGCACCTCTGTTTGGAGTGTTTGTGCATTTACTGCTGTCTTCAGACCTGAGAGATGCAAAGGTCTTGTGGAAATTAAAGAGTTCACAGCTCATCAAGAGATCTCCTCTTACCTGTTTGTTGGAGTGTGAGACTGTATGTGGAAAATATGTCACTTCAGTGGCAATACTTGCAAAAGTCACTAATAGATGGAGCAAAATCAGGAACATTAAGCTTTCAATGGAGAAAATATTTAGGAATATATAGTAAGAACTGCAGTAAGAACATTAATTTGCAAGAGAGTTACCATCTGTGAAAGGACAACAGTTAGCTTAGATGGGAGGTTTCTCCATCCCACATTTGATGAGTAACTGCTAGAAGCAGCATGACCATGGTTCTGATGACATTTTCCAGAAGTTCTCTTCCCTGAAGTATTGGATAGCTTCTTCCTGCTGCTGGCTTAGGACTTTTATTAGAGGTTGAATCAAATAAAGTAGTGATTATAAACCTAAGAGTTTGTAACCTAAATCATAATTAAGAGAGTGAGATTCCTTTGGAAACTAGCATATAATTTCATTTTATGACTTGTTCCATCAAA
Source organism: Formicarius rufipectus (assembly GCA_013399695.1). NCBI lineage: Eukaryota > Metazoa > Chordata > Aves > Passeriformes > Formicariidae > Formicarius > Formicarius rufipectus. The sequence goes on from VXAU01002749.1 coordinate 455,602, forward strand.
TAGCATGGAAAATGGTAATACAAGGTGATATTTGTCACAGAACAAAATCCTGGAGACTGACAAAAATCAGAAAGGTAAGCCCCTGAACTTACAATGGGATCTGCATGGGCAGAGAGGGAGCAGGATGACAGAGTACAGACAAATACACAAAAGACAGCATTTATCCTTTTGCAAGATTGGGACACAGGCACGTTGATATAACAGGAACTTAAGGAACTAAATGCAAAAAGGAATGCATTCAAACAAACTGGTTATACTGCTCACCCTGAAAACAGTACATCCTTCATAACTTCTTTTCTATAAGTAGCCCACAAAACATGAAATACTTTCTAGTGATCTAGCTAATACTATAAGTATTTATATTCAGAATGAGTTTCATGAGAAAGGGAGATAATACATTATAAAATATAAGGACCAGTTTCACTTTTTTTCATGGCAATATTAGATGAAAAATTCAATCACAAAAAAGAGAATTGATCAATGAAACTGCATCTTCTTGAAGGGAATTCTTTGGAGATGCAAAGTCAATGAAATTTTTCTTTATTTCTTTGTCTTTTAACTCTGTGGTGATTACCATTTTATCAATGGTCATAGAGACACACAGCTGTAGCAGATTTCTGGTATAAATATCTGACTGTGAAGCAGAAGCTTAGTGCATATCAGATCCACTGAGAGAGCTGAATAGACTGCAGATGAAGCCATGTGGTAATGTATTTATGGTGGTTAGTAGGGCAAGTCCTCTTGCCTCATCTTTTTTTGAATATCTTTCTACTTTGGTCCTTCATAAGAAAGTATAGAATTCAAATATTTGTTAAAATAAAAAAAAAAAATCTCTTGCTTTAAGCTGGCAGCTCAACCATTTCAAGTTAGATCTTGTATATGCTGACAGATCTTTTACTGTGATATAATAGGTGTGCTTTACTTCTTTGTACCACTCTGGCATTCTTTCTTGGCTATGAATGTTGATGGCCTTTTACTCTTGTTTTCTGACTTTTTTTTTTTTTCTTTAATAACTAGTCATTTTGCCAGAAGATCACCTTTTCTATAAGGAGAGCATTTGATATTCTATTATATGATAGTCATAGAATTAAATAAGATTTATATCAGTCTGTAGCAATGTGGATCCATGCTGAAATAATTTCACTTAGACCAGTTTTGTAATAATAAATTTTTTTTCCTGCTAAAGTGGATTTTAAGCAAGATATGAAGAGACCAAAAATAGAGCTGCTCTGTGTATAGCACCTGATCCTGGCTACTTATTACTATTCAAAGTATTTATTTGCTTTGGTGTATCTTCTGTAGGCCTTTCAACAGCTCTGATTTTCTCTGAAGATTGTTTCTAGTGTGGGAAGGTTCCTAATTGCCTCTTTAGAGAAAACAGTGCAAATAATGAATTTAACTCTCTTGCAATGGTCTTTGCTTGTTTCCTTTTCTGGTTCTCGTACACTTCTAATCTCTCTGTGTCCCTCTGAGCACGTTTTGCTATGTGTGAGGTTTAGCTGCCAGGGCTCAGGGCAGGCTCAGGGGGGATGCAGGTGGTGAGATGGCTCAGTGAAGGCCAGTGTCTCCTTTGCTCCCCTCCTGCTTTAAAGCTTGGGCTCCCAGACTTTTCCACCTGCAGGGTAGCTATTCCTACACCTTCCACCTCCTGACCTGTCAACTTGGCTTCCCCCTGTTTGACCCCAGGTCAACCCACTTACTACAGACTTACAGGTGACACCAAGACACCCTCCCCATCCCTGTCCCTCTCCCACTTATGTCCTGCAAGGGCAGGTTCCTGCTCAGGAGCGCCCTGCTCAGTCAACATGGCTGTGGAGCTTGACTTTTGGCATGCCTTGTATGAAATTAGCAGTTCTTAAGAATCTTAAAAGGTTGTGCTTTGTGGTTTGTTTTGTTACTTTTTTTCTTTCTTTTTTTCTTTTCCCCCCAGACTTTCTTAACTCTAAATGTTCCCCCTGCTCTGCTGTTGATACTTGCAGAATTTGAAGGGCGATATTTTCCAGACTCTGCTTTGGATCCTGTTCTCTGAGCACTTCCATGCAATTTCTTTACAGGACATCAATATAAAATCTTTAAAGTTAGGCTAAAATCATAGAAGTGTGTCTGTATGTAGCTTTATGTGTGTGTTTATCCCTATATAGAAATATAACCTGTCCATTGAAACATGAGTATTGTTTTACTATTTTTAATATACAGATTTAGTTCCATGTCCTGTATTCTATACTACATATTTGAAGTATATTTGTCAGTTAAAATAGCTGCTATAATTAATTATCTAAAATAGATGGATAAATGCCATAAAATTGGTTTATTTTCATTAGATACTATGAATCATACCATTTGTGGGACTTCAAAATTGATTTTGAGAAATACCTCATTGCTTACAATTATTTGTCCAATAATTATCTTTCTGTTAAGTTTCAGATCTAAGGACAAATTCTAGACTGTTCACCTTCCAAGACACTTTCTTCAAGAAAGAATTTTCAAGACCATGAGCTTACACAACCAAAAGTTCTGAGGGCCGTTTCTGCCATCCACAGTCATAAGGATAACAGCTAGTTCTGCAGGTAACTCCATTTTTTATGATGCAGTAAGTGTTTAAAAATATTTATTAGTTTGCTGTCTCATAAAACCTGAATTTTGGATACATTAGCCTATGAATATGCTGAATACAATAGTAGTATATCTCTCAAATTTATTTAGCACCTTTTCTCCCAATGCAAAATGAATTAAAATTTACTCCTTAATGATATACCACACTATTTATTGCCTTTTGAATTTTTGTGATAATTCTTAAATGCCTGAAGTCACTATGAGCCTTTTGAATTTAATTGCCCAGATATTACCTTTATGTCGTTCCAAGGTAAGCGTCCAGTCAGAGTGATTTCCTCACAATGCCTGTAGTGGAGAAAGAACATCATCCTATTCTACTCCATTCTTTGGTAAATTCTTTAAATTTTGATTAAAAATGAAATATATTTTTTAATAAGATAAAAAAAGTCCAATCCAAGTCCATTTGCACTTACAGTGTGAGAAGTAAAGTTTTAATGAAGGGATGTGAATCAGTCACAAATTGTGTTTCTTCTTTCACACCATAATACCAAAACCAGAAAAGCAGATTTTAAATGTTGAAGTTCATGCAAAATATTGTATCTTAAGTGCCTCATGAGTAATTTAATTTATACTGACTTAAGAATTTTATTATGCTGATTGGCCAAGATGATTGCACACCCTTCCATGTGGACCTTGTGCCTTGCCAGCAGGCTCTATAAATGGATGATGTGTGGCAGGAAGCAGTTCCAGGCAAGATAGTGTTAGGAACCTAATGCCACCAGCCTTGACAAAGGTGAAATATTTGGAATTAAGCCTACTAGGTTTTTCAACCTGAGGAATTTCTGGTACATGGGATGTGGCAGTGCTCACAGGACTGCAGGTACATCTGGACACTGCTAGTCCTGTGGGATACTTTCTGCAACTCCTCATTTGGCACAGATTATTCACATTTCAGAATCTAAAAGTGCATGTGCAGGTGCATAGGGAAAAGGCTTGTGTCAAGCTTAAAGCTGGTGCCAGGTACAAATGTTGTATTGTACCCATGTATCTCTGAACAGGTGACTCTGATGTTTCCTGTGGCTCTTGTAAGTGTTCTACCTGGGCAGTGAGGAAAGTGGCCAGTTGCTTCTGCTACAAAAACCTGAGCCACCAGGTGGAACAAGCAGCATTTAGGTGATGGGGGTTTATTTTGTGGGGGTTTTGTTTTCTCTTGCTTGCAGTTCTTATTCTAAATTAAAAAAATGCAAAGAGAAGGGGTGTGTTTTCCAGCTTCCTGAGGAAGCCTGTGCCTCCCCAAAGAATTTTATTCTGCTTATGAATAAAAGCTATTTGACACCTGATAAAGGTCAGCTAATTATAGAATGTACTCATAACCCTGCGTCCTTCCTCTCCCATCTCCTCCATATATTCTCATACAGAAGATGCTCTCACAGACCCTGGTTATGCTTCCATTTGGTTGTGCCAGGGGCTGATGTAGTGTCTTTGTTTTTATTAATGATATTTATATGTGGTGGTGGGTCAAAATAACCAGGTATGCATTTTTTCAAGGACCCCAGCTGATGTGCTGTCAGTTTGAGGACAGTGCTGGGCTGAGGGTCACCCAACACCCTCCTGCTGCTGCTGGGTAGGAGCAAGTCTGGCAAACTGCAAGCTGCACATCTAAGTAGAAAAAAATCACCTTTGAAGAATAGCACTAGGCTTTAGTGTGCAGCTCGTACTGCCAGTTTAACCTGTTGAAGGGTGTGTGAAGTTCATGATGAGGATATATGAAAAGGTTCATTATTATATGGCGAGAATGATAATTTGTATAGGGACATAAAACTGTCAGAAGGACTGCTTCATAGTGATATGTGCCTAGTGGACATGAGGACCAATGATAAATAAAGCACAGTATTAAAATAAAAAAGCAATGAAAAGCTCATCCAGTACAGGTCATATGGAGAGGTATGCCAAATTCCCTAACCACAGGGTTAGTGCAGTTAGAGGACTAAGAATAATAATAAAGAAAATATTTGAGAAATGAGGCTGCCTTTTTTTTTTTTTTTNGAAATATGGACTTAGACTTTGCACTTTCCTAGACCAAAATTCTACCACTGTATTCAAGGCTGTACCTCCCTACATAGAGCAGTCTGGATATGTTTTTGTTGTCATGGGACAGATGGAAGTCATACACCTATGCAGTGAGCGTAATTAAGGACTGCAGACCATTTCCAGAACAAATACTAATAAATGTTTGTTCGTACACAGGGTTATAAATAAAAGCTCTCATTTTAGAATCTTTTTCTGTCACCATGTACGTGACTCTTATCTGTGTGACTGTTGCTGAAATGCTGATCTCACTGCAACAGAATTTGACTTCTGCTCTGTGTCAGGACACTGAAACTTTTTCCATATTATGAGTAATTACCAAAATATTAGAGATGTTCAAATCCCAGTTCTCAAGCAATTCTACTTCAGTTTAAACCAAAAAATTCAACACAGATATTTATCTGAATGTAACAGAGAGAAGTGACTTCATATTTTGGATCTCAAACAGTCTTAAAACAACTGAGAGAATGCATTCATGCAAACCAAGGGAGCAATTATTGTGGTTTAATTGTCTTCAAGAGCAGCAATGATCATCTGAAATTCAAATATGGTGCTTACGTTTTGGCCTTTTGGGGGAAGGTACATTTTAGAAGTCGCATGGCCCTTTTGCACAGAAATAATTGTCTGGGTTTGATGCTGCATAAAGGCTAGAGATTTTTCACTGATAATGTATTCCTGATCTTTGAATGCTGGACTTCAGCCTATGATTGTTGACTGATAATTGTTTTCAAACTCAAAGGTCAAAATGCTTCTGTATATTTCAATAGTAACTGCAGAAGAGAATAATAAAAAAAAAGGAATGGTTTTAATTGCTTTTCTTTGAATGACTTGGTGTATTTTCCAAAGGAATAACATTACACAATAACTGCTTATTTGAGAAGTAATTAACCTTCTTAAGCTATTTGCATTATTAATGTACTAGTTATCATAATGTTCTAATGTATCTGCATTCCCATTAATGTTTTCTTTACTAAACAAATAAAAGTGAATCGAGTAAAGCGATGACATTTGTTTAATTGTTCATCAGGATTCTTTTCTTCCCCTAATCCAAAGCCCTGATAGTTTGTTAAATAGAAAGCCTTAAATGGATAGCATTTCATGATAGGTTTTGAACCTAATTATATCAAATGTCATAGTGTTATTTATTTAAAAGGTTTTCCAAGATATCGGTACAAGGGAAAAGATCGGTTTTCTTCCTTTTATAGTGCTTAAAATTTTCTATTAACTTCTTCTAATTTGTTTAGCACTTTCACAAATGCCCTCAATCAAGTTTAATTTTAGAATCATATAAAATGTTTCCTGGAAATGTATTTAGTCCTGTAACACTCTTTGCTGCTACCATTTCGTCCCTTTATGAAAAGATCTCCTAAACTGGGATCAGCATAATGCTATGCTTGCTCTGAAAACCTTGGCGTGGTTTGCAATATTGGAGAGAACATATGTTGTCATGGAAAAGGAAGTGATGAACAAGGCAGTTGATGTAATTAGGTAGGTTTCTCTTTAATTAAAAGACGCTAGGTAAATACAAAATACCTAGGTTTTCTACAGCTTTGTGGTGTACCAAGAGGAAGAAAGAAGAGCCTAAGGACCACAGAAATAACAAGACTATTGCATCAGCACAACTATGTGACAGGAGCAAGTAGAAGGAGTTCTGATTTGATAGTCTAGTTTCACAGTGTTTTAATTACTTGAAAAGGAAATTAGTTAGTCAACAATGACTTAATAAAACCTAGACAAAAAAAGCCAAGAGAAACTATAATTCAGATTATTAACAATTCTTGGCTTTTAATTAAAAGTTTTTGCTTTGAGAAATTACAACTAAAGATTAACTCAGTTATTGAAAAATAGAATGCACAGACTGTTTTCAGCAACACACACCACTCTGCCCCCTAAAGGTGATCTTACTACACAAATGGGTTAGTGATACAATCATTCTCCGCTGAAGACACTGATGGAGACCTCACCCCCAGGTACTGGCATCGCCTAACATTTAATTTCTTAATGAACCTTTAGGTAAGGAGGTAAGCAAAGAGAGTTCAGGTGTATTTATCATTCTGTGATGTCCTGCTCTGAATGTCCCCTGGAGAAGCTCAGTCACCTCTAAATCACAAAAGCATAGCCCCCTTTTTTTTTTTTTTTAAACGGGCCTATTCCATTACAGAAATGCTTCTCTGCATGAACAACTTTCTCTTTGGGACACTATAGCACTTAATGAACCCTGATCAATAACTCTGACTTAAACAAAAATCCCAACAATTTGTGAGGTTTCCATCTTCAGATCATCAGGTGACTATTACACTTCAATTCAGCCCATTTCTTATTATTACTTTTCCCCCAGATCATCTTTAGAGAACTCATCTCTAACTCACATTTCCCAGATTCTCCCTCAAAGCTTATACATTGAAATTGGAGATGCTTTGCTGATTTATACCTGTGAAGTCATCCTTTCAGAATGATACATGTTATGCCACAGTCGAGCAATGCATAATGGTGAAAACTGGACGAAATAATATATTTTTTCTTAATATTTCAAGTTCTTGCTTGCTTTGAAATCTGAATACTTGCTTTATTTCTCAAACTAGTGCTTATTAAAAGCACATTTAAGGTCATATTTCTCATCACTCCTAGTTTGATCATAATCTCAAACGCAACTATGAGGGGCAGCTGGAGGGGCTCCCAAATGTAGGAAACCCAACACAGAAATGAATGTGTGTCTGGGATTTGACTGGCTTTTCAATAAGTATTTTAACATTAGTGATAAGGAATAGGTCAAATAGAATCTAAATCTCTAAATATATTTGGAAAATTGTTCCTAGTATTTTAACTGTAGTAGGTGTGTGCATCAGAACACTTTCAAAACTGAGTTTTGAAATGTGCAATTTTTAATTCCGATACTGCACATAAAGTTAGGTTTATTTTGTCATTATTCTCTAGTTTGGCAAGCAAATGCCACCCCTCAAAAGACCTGAAGTAGAAGCTGATGCTCTAGTTGCCCGGTTTGAATGCTACCCTGTAGGGAAAAAGACAGCAGGTTTCTTAAATAACCGTAGCTACCCTTTACCTTTCAGCTTTAAACACTTACATATAAAAGCATTGAACTCGTCAGCAGGGGAAAGATGCTTGTTCAGTTCTGTTACACAGTATTCTACTTGTCAGCCTCTATTAGAAATATGGCAGTACCAACATACCATTGAAAAGTACGTGTTGAGGAGGATTGTAGCAATTGTGGGTATCACTTTGAATCTCTGCGGCCATGAATAAACAAACCATTTGGGACAGCATGTTATTTGAACGCTTGCTAATTATTGCTTAATGGGTTCTGCAAAGATTGTGTCTCTGCTTTCCTTCCCAATCTTCTCCAACTGCCTCTTAGTTTCATACCTTTACCCTTTTCTGGATCACACCAGAATCAAAAGTTTCTTACATTCCTGTAGTATTTTTACCTTTACTATATCTTCGTAATTGTCATCTGAAACTGCTATTAAACTATCATACATAGGTTGAAAATATCTTAAAGGTTTTTTAACTTGCATTGCTAGATTTATAGGCATACTTTAGTGCCTTGGGTTTAAAAACAATTTATGAATCATAGTAGCCTGAACGGATCTAAATTCCATTTGGCCAGTTATTGGTACATCCTCTTTTGTAGGTCAGTATTGAAACAGTGCAGAGAAGTAACAGCACTTACAACTTCCCCAACAATTTGTGAAAGACATCCTAAGTGCAAAGAGAAAACAATGGCTGGGGTATCCCAAAGCCAGCTGATATCAAGGGACTTACCAAATACTCGTTAGAGGGTAACTTCTGGTTGTTGTAGTGCACAGAAGAATTAGGTGTACAAAGTCACACCTAATTAAGCATCTTCTGCCACATCTCTGGGTCCAGCTTCAAGCTCCCTGTGAAGATTTGTCCAAATCTTTGCAGGGCTCTATAATTTAGAGGTTCACAGAGAAATGCAGAGATAGGAACTAACTCAGTACATCTGACAACATATTCCTGACCGTGGCATAATTCTCAAAAAAATTTGATGTGAAGCTTGTTAGACTTCTGTTGTAGAGAGCCACGTGGGAAAAAAATCATGAACTTTTTTGCCTCCCATGAATTCATGAACTTTTTTGCTCTTCTTCCTTCAAGTCATATTGGCAACCTGTGATGGATGTGAATTTTTATTTTTTATTCTTCTTCCAGTCCCAACCATACCAACAAGTGTTTGGGCCAAAATCATTGATTTTGATGGCAGTTGTCATAAGACTGAAGGGCTGGAATATTGCATTAAAAGAGAGAAATGAAGAATTGACAGTGGCCTGAACTTTAAAAGCACACCAGTATTATACAATTTCTGTGAAAACTATTCAGACCTTTCCAGCAACATTCATAAATCTTGACACCTCAGCTTACACCATAAATGAAACTGCTACTTAAGTTACCTTATCACATAACTTCCTTCCTCTGAAATCCAATCATTTTCAGATATATAACTGACAAAATATCTGTTTAACTTCTGAAATATTACAAGTATTTGTACATGACCATTCTCTCAGGGTTGTAATGACAACATAATGCCTTACTTACTGAGATACAAGTTCAAAGAATTCATTTCACAATAGTTTTAAGTCAAATTTTTAAGTTTGAATCTCATCTGTCTTCCAGAATCAGCATCTCTTAGAATAACAGTAACAGGGACAATATAACTGCTAACTACTAGCACCACTGCAGAACAAAACCAAACCATCTGTATTTGGCTGGATTATTTTTTTCCATCATGTCTAAAACAAAAGTCTCTGGGATCTGAGGCACCTGTTGTTAATGGAAGAACTGAGGTAGAATATTTTTTAAAGTAATTAAATAAGAGGATACTCAATCAAAACACAGTATCTTTTACATACCAGGCAGGAAATGGGGAGGACTGCTTTGGCACTGAAACTTGTCATCACACCAGCAGCATCCAATTTAAACTGAAAATGCCCAAGCACCCAATGAAATGTCAATACCATCCTGATCCATTAGGGATCAGTACAGTTGTCAGTAAAGAGCCTTCTCTTACCTGCTGTGTCTCAGAGGTTTTCCCTTTTTACCTACCAGGGGCAGAAAGGACTCATGTAGATACTCTACTTGTTATTGCCCCTTATCTCCCTAATTTTATTCTGAATGAATTCCACAGCAAACTCCTCTGTTTTCACACATCCAGATAAATTTCATCAAAGACAGTAGCAGGCCAAAGAGGAAATAGAAATTCAGTTGAATCTTAAGCTTTGTACAAGAAGATTCAAATGAAAAAATATTGCTTTAAGAGCATTGCAAATGTTCAGTCAAATTGAGATAAAAGACATGTGTTGTATTATCTATCAATCTAATAATATTTAATCTAATCCAATTTAGGAACAGATACAATACTAAAGAATGAAAAGGACATCTGCATTGATCCTGAATCTCTAGGAAGCATTGATTTAGAAAAGTAGGCAATTTTCTGTCATCATACTTGGGTATAAAGGTCTGAACTGCTCTCTGTAAATCACTGCAGGTATTTTACTGTATGAATTGCAATTCTTTGCTTAAAAACAGATGGTGCTCTGAGAATCTCAGAAGGTGTGACATGGATCTAAAAAGTTTTTCTTTGTGCAGATATGCTAGGCTGGTTTATCTGAAAGGCACTCTTTGGATTCTTATATTCCAGTTTCATGAGTGGGAACATCACACATTTGCTATGGGGTTTGTACTGTTCAGTGACAGAGGTGTTTGGGCTTTGCTTGATAAAGAGGGTAGAAAACTACAGTAGTTTTTCCCCAGCAAGGCCATCTATTTCAAGGCCATCTATTTCAAGATACCTGCTTCTTGACATAAGAAGATTGGCAGACTTAGCATGTTTATGTTCCAGGACTTTGGAACTACTGTATCTTGTCAATAGCAATACATTAGTAATGTTCTCTGCCAGCAATTGTACCAATCCTGCACCAAAGGGGAGAGGATGTAGAAAGGAGAGAGTATTCTCCAGAGTTTGAATCACTTCAAGTTATGTGTTGCTATTGTTGTTCTTGGCTATCCTCAGAGGTTTTATTCAGTTCCTGAGGGGAAAAAAACTAAACACAATTTCTCCTCCCCAAATAAGCATTATACTGGTCTATGAATAATGTAATGTAATTTCCAAAACCCAAAGACAAACCACAACACCTATTTTCCTGATATCTTATGGACATGAGTTGCATTTGGGAATATACTTTGGATTGGAATTAAAGCTGTCATCTTTTAAATGTTTGCAGATATTTCAGTGTTGATGGATTGCTATGGTGTTGGCATATAATGAATATGAGATTACAGAGATAATGCATAGCATTTTCAATCCTTACCTGATGTCCTCATGCCCATCCTTCACTTTTCTTGCCTTTTTTTCTATGAGGAGTAAAAATAAATTGAATGTACATATATATGTAAAAAAGACAGATTAAATGTCCAAGGGATGAGCTAGAATGGAAGGGAATATTAATTTATTAAATCTCACTTAAAATATTTTCCATTTTTCTAAAGTGAAAATTTCTACTTCAATGACATATAACATTTCTACCTTGAATGCAATGGAAGAACAAATGTCATGATAGTCATCAAACTTTCCACATTGTCTTTACAGCCTGTTATTCAATAACAAAGTTTTTTTGTATGTGTTTACTTCCTATTTGAAGACTTGGTTATTTGTGCAATAAAAGGCAAGGTAAACTAAAATGTTAAGATTATGACATGCTAAAACAACTTTATTCAGTAGGTCTTAGTACTTTTAATGCTTTCAAGATAACAGAGTTTGTAACAATGGTCATGTTTCTGTGTGAAAAAAGATGACCAAAACTATCTTGATTACTTTTTTTTTTATTTTTACAATTAAGACAGATAATATAATAAGCCTTTCAGGAGGATATTATGTTCCTTTTTAAAAGATATAAACAATGTAAGCTACTGGTTTCCTGTTTTCTGATAGTCCTCAGTTTCTGGTCCATCAGGTTTTTGTGACATTCAGCAGCATCCCCCTGCCAAGAACAGCACCAGTGTTTCTCAGCAATGTTTCTGTTGTTTACTGTTCCACTATAATTTGCTCCTGTATGACAAGAAATACTTTTAGGTCAGACTCAAAGCTGAGTCAGAGTGATTTGGTGCAAATCTGTATCTGATTTATAGATCAGCACCTTAGGAAATTCTGTCTGGAATGCTGCTTTGATGGACAGCACTCCAAGATATGACAGACACAAGCACAAGCATCAAAAGTTGAAAAGTAAAGAGTTGGCAGCTCCTAACACCTTTCTTTGAAATGATCTTTTGCTAAATGGAACTCCACAAAAGGGTTGCTTCACTTTCTCTCCACATTAGACTTTCTGCACGAAGTTGCTTGCAATTCTAACGAGGCTCTGGCACTTTCAGTTCTTATCCCACCCTGAACTGTTACACACCTACATCGATCCCAAACGGCGCTTGTTGGGAGCCCTTGAGTGTGTCAAACGTGTGTCTGATGTTATAACACAGCTGTCCTCAAGAGCAGTGACAATCTGTGCATTGCAGTAGCTCAGATGATCAGAACCTTTATTTTGAAGAGCGCTTCAATATCAGCAGTGTTGGAAATCACTCACCCTTGGCAGACTGGGAGCATTGTACTAACTGAATATAAAAAGGCACAGCCCAGGCTCAAACCATTCTGAATACAGGCATGGTCTGAATGTTTGAGCTTGGAGGATATCAGGAATGAGACACTTTAGAGAGGATGAGCACACAAATATTCTACATATGTTTGGTTTTCACCAGCTATTGATCCATATGGGGTTTTCAAGTGCCTGCTAGAAAATATTTTCTGTGAATTGTGACCCCTGTCACAACATGTTAACTCTCCAAATCTAGTAAGCAAATACCATACTGAAGGGGGCTAGAAATAAACTTATACTGATTATATTAGAGGAATTAATTGTATATATATCATAGGTTACCCCAATAGGGAAGGAATAGAGGTTAAAAGCGTCAATTTATTTTTTTTTTGGTATCTTTTTCCTATTCTTTTTGCTTCTTTCTGTCCTTTTGTCTCACTACAAATTACTATGGCATGACATTGGTTTGCTGTATAGCAAATTGGCACCTAATGAAAATAAATTTAATTAATGAGGAAAGCAAAAAAATTGAGTGAAATTTCTTATATGGTAAAAAAAATCAACTGTGTTAACTACGCTATTAGATATCTTCAAAGAAAAAAGTCATCATGGCTCTCAGAATCCATCATGTTACGCAGTAGAATATTTAAAACTAATAATGTAAAAAATCATTTTTTGTTTCGTCTGCATTAAACAGATATATACAATCATTAATATCGGTGGCACAGCAGTTACTGCATTCACCTACTCCATGAAGAGTGTTGTCATAGTCATGAAATAAACAAAACACCCACCCCCTCAGCATTAAATACCCAGAGGCCACTTCTCAGTGACTGATGACATATGCTCTGTATGCATGGCTACATTGATGGTAGGTTTACTCTGTGCCATAATGATGCATATTAAAGATGTATATCATAAAAGGATAAAAGAGTCTGTGATGTGTACTGTTTCCTGCAGTATTCCCTAGCCTGAGGGATTAGGGGATGTAAACTACTTAGGATCTCCACATTTTGTGGATGAGTCAGTGAAAAGAAGACAGAAAGGATAGTATCTAATATAAAACTGGGAAATATGATTGAAGGCTGTGCTGACTTGCAAAATGAACAGTGGTTTGTATGTTATAAACTCTTCTTTGCTTTGTGGAATCTCTTACTTCCCTGCCAGTGTCTTCCCTGAGTAACAACAGGCTTGTGCTTCCATAGCAAAAAGGTGCCATCATAGCACCTGGTTTCACTTCCACTCTATCATAGCCCATTTACATTTCCCTAAGACATTTTGATGTCTTCTTGAAACATGCATTTTTCATCTTATTGCAGGCCTACTATTTGTTTAAATAATTTAACTTCAAGGGCAGGAATAAGAAGTGACCCTCACAGCTGATATTCTTTAAATTGTTTGTAACTGGGTACCGCATAGAACAAGCTGCTGAGGTGGATGTAAAATCCCAATATGCTCAAAGACTCCTAGGTGAGCTGAGACCCAAGTGGAAAACAAGCATTCAAGTGTCATGTATTACTCAAAGCATCAGAATATTTCACATATGAAAATCTGTAGGTAGCTGCTTCTCACAAAAAGATCTTCCCATCTTAGGAGTTGAAGATGATTTAAACAATTTAGAGGTGATTTATAAATCACTTAAGGTGATTTAAACAGAACCCTCCACAGCTCTCCCACAGTTTTCTGAAATATATAAACAGTATTTAATCTCTGAGGCCATTTGTAAAGAAAAAAAAATCACTTCTTACGTTCAATAAACAAAAATTCATTTGTTCATTATTTATAAAAGTCATCCTAATTTCACAGAACAATGGTAGTAAAATCAGAACAATATGCTTCTATTTACAATGGCATTTCTATAAATCCTTTCCCTGCTAAGTCATATTTGATGGGATTTTTAGCTGTTTCACCAGCACTTGCAGAATCCAGTCTGCTCAGAATAGTGAGTGACTTCTTCCTAATTCAATAAGCTGTTCAACCACAGTGCATTGACAACTGCCTTTGTGAAATCCAGTATGAATTGACTTGTGAAAGTCAATTAGAATTCAGTATTTGGTTAGAGATTCTTATGCACACAACATCCAGACACCTAGTCAGTCAGATTGTCTCAACATGGATGTGTGTAGATTTATTTTACCTCCAATTTGTTTATTTACCCTGTCACAGAATGAAATCCCTACAACATTAAATCCATTGTCCTTCAGCACTAGTGGTAGCTCGTTCAGCCCTCCACTGCCATTTTTTAGCAGCGTGCTGAATTCCTGCTTGGAGATAATTGGGGCACAATACACTGTAAATCCACAGCAGCAGGAGCAATCCAAACCCAGCTCAGTACTTCTGTTTTCCTTCTTGCTGAGGAAAGGAAGATTCATTCCTCCACCCCTCATTACTACCAGTCCTTCAGCATCAGCTAAAGCTGAATCTTGTCACATCATCAGCTGAAGGCATTTATGGGCACATAACAAGCATTGCACGGCTGGCTCGGGTTCCATCACTGCAAACAAAAAGTGCACGGGGATTTTTACTTAGTTGTCTGCTAAGTAAATTGCAGTTGCAGTCACCATGTGGATCACAAAGAAACAATAGGGGCAAGGTTCTAGATTCTCCAAGATAAAAACAAAACAAAGCAAAAATTATAAAAAATAAAAAAAAAAAAAGATAGAAAGGGAAAATGTATTCGATCTTTTAGTTTCCAAGACCAGAAAATTAAAAACAAGCAACACATCAATTCCAAGTACACCTTTTCAAGATTTTTGACTGAGAAACTGTGAGGCTGTATGTTTTCAGGCTATTCAAGCCTTGCTTTATTCTCTGGACTGCCCTGTAAGACACTGCTGTGTTTCCCTACTCTCTGTTTCTTCCTTCCCACCTTTCCCTGCAGTGTGGCAGATAAAATTGCAGCATGCCTTAAAGTCATCCCTCTTACTCGCTTTGTCTCTTTTGCTTTGGGATTTTGAGAACAGAAACGTAGCCCTTCTCACTGCTATGATAAACCAAAATCAGCTGGACACTTCTGAATGTACTGCTTGGTGTCAGGGAATAGCCAGGGTGGCCTCAGGGCCATGGCCATCCCACCACCCTGGCCAGGGGCAGCCCCAGACACCACCCGAGGAGCAGGGCTGGGACCAGAATTGGATCCTGTTACCTGTCCCGCTCCAGGGCTATAGAGGCACTCCTGAAAGAAGATCACAGCAAAATGTTTCCTAAATATAGGGTTACTACCTCCAGTATTATACTAACAATGTTTTTCAAAATCCATCTATCTGCTGCCCCCGCCTCCTTTTGAGTCTGACTGAGAATGTAGTCTGAACTGCTGTATTAGGTATTTTAATAAGATCTGAATACATGATATCTACCTGCAGAAATATGAATTATGTTCTCTTGATGCAGAGCCTGATTTTATACACCCTCTATTATGGTGCAGATGCTCTTCATTTCCACTGTGTTGATTATTCTTGTCAATATCTCTTTTAATTTGCTCTGGCATTCTTCAAGTAGAAAAAGCTTTTCTTGTGTCTTTGATTTACCTCTGCAAACCTTAATATGTAACTTCACGAATCTGTACTAAGTCCATTTCTCCTCTCATTTTCATTTCAGAAAATGTCAGAATTAACAATATACATCCTAAAGATTTCAGTGCAATAGAAATATGAGTAAACAAAAGTAGAGCTGAGTCTATAATACATTTAGCTGTTACCAAAAGCACGAGGTATTTTAAAAAAGTGTCTTCATTTAGCAATACTACAAATAGCTGGGCATTTTTCTGGCCAGTATGTTCTTGCTTCGGGGCACTAATATTGTGCTTTGGGAACTAACAAAGAATTTATTCACTTAGCTGCACAAAATTGTTGGTTTATTACTGAATTTCACATTGGAAATTGCCAAATGTGGTACAGACAGTAAAGAAATTTGCATCTATGTACCCTGCATGCATCTGGTTGTGTCTTTGTTGTCTTCTTGCCACACAACCTGCAATAAAAGGCATCAGATACATTTTAGGATGGCATTCAACAGTGGTTACATAGCTCATCTAGGATTCTTCGTGGGAGAATTGGCTTGCCCTTTTTTATGGTTTTGCTTGTTTGTTTTGGTTTTTTGGTTTGTTTGTTTTGTTTTGGTGTGTTTTTTTTAATCTTACCCAAGTGTATTAGAAAAACACATCATTTTTATGGACTAAAAATTTCTTCAGTGAGCTGCCCAGAGGCAGAATTTCAGTAATATCCTCTAGCAAACCTTGGTGTTTGTGAGTTGTTGAGATGCAGCTCTGTGTGTCATGGCAAGAAGCATTGTTTTAAATATACAGATACTATGGTACAGAAACAGAGCTGGTGGAAGAGAAACTACATCTTGTGAAAGTGTCCTGTGAGGCAAATTCAGGCACTTTCAGCCACAGGTCTCAGTCTGTGAAGAGGGGGCCTGGCCAATCATCCCAGGCAAGTAAGACTAGATTTTATGAACCTTTTTGTTATGTTCATGGTTCTCACAGAAGCAAACACATGAGCTGCCTTGGTGGAGATGAAGGAGATGGGTAAATTTCTCCCCAGTTACTTAAAAGTCTCAGGGAAGAATTTGAAAGAAATCTCTGGTATGCATGTGAGCTTGTCAGAAAACAAACCAATCATCCTGTTTGTATGGAAAGGCTGCTAACACAAACACTAAGGAGACCACTTTGAATAATAATTGCAGTTTTTGCAGGTGTCTGATCAGGACAGGATTTCAAGAAATACGTGGCCTAAGCAGGGAGTGGGAATATCTGAAACAGCAGGTTACTGCAGGCTGCTGAATGAAGTGGTGAAAAGACACTTAGAGGTGAGAAGGATATTTCTCTAGCTGGCAAGCCTGTGGGTCTTTTCAAAGGCCTCTGGACTGAGTGAGTTCATAGTGAGCAGAGTGGAGAGGTATTTCTAAGATTTTCTACTTATATTTTGCACTGCCAGCTTTTGAGTAAAAAAAAAAACCAAAAAACAAAAAAACAAAAAAAACAAAAAAAAAACAAACAAACAAAAAAAAAACAACAAAAAACAAAACAAAACAAACAATTAAAAAAAAAAAAACAAAAACAAAAACCAACTAGTTTATGCTCTACTGAAACCTTAATTTTGCAATGCAAAACTATTTGAGTGTTTTTGGTGCTCTCCTTTTCACAAAAATGGTGTGGGTAAAGCCCCATCAACACTCCATCTTTTAAACTGTGTGCTTTTTGCTTTGCATTTCAGAGCACCTTTCTGACGTGGGTGCCTTTTGCTTCAAGTCTCTGCAATATTGGGAAAGGAGTTAAAAGACCAGTTAATGATCACAAACTTAAGACAGGTTAGCTGCTAAAAAATTAGAGATGCCAGCCCAAAGTGAGCTGAGGTTTCTGGGTTTGCAGAAGAAGTGTGCCCCAGCTCCCACTTCAGAGCTGCAGGCTGGGGGAGCTCCCACACTGCCCCAGTGCAGTCAGTGTGCTGGACCAAAGATGGAGCTAATTCATCTTGGAGATTATAATTATCAACACCTTTCATTACTCAAACCCAGAGCACTCTCATGTTGGGAATTGCCCTTTGAAATGGGTGTAGGGCTCCCTGAAAGGCCCGGGTGGGAAGTGGTGCCACCTGAAGCTGATAAAAGGAGAGCAGTGGCAGCTGGGACTGCCTCTCTGTAACAGCCTTTCCAAGGAGCCTGCACAGGTTGATCCTTTGAATCTGATAATTGAAAGTTTTGATAGGCATAGATTTCTGTAGCTGAGGATGGGGCTGTATCTACTTGCTTCCTTCCCTGGGAAGAGAGAGAAGTTGAAGCAGAGCCCAGAGCTGCCCATGCCTGAGGGATTGCACCGTGGTGCCTGGCTCAGGTGCCTGCTGTACAACCTGGGGCCAGTCTCGTGTGGCTGCAACAACTGCAGTGCAGTGTGAGCAGACACGGGAGAACTGAGCTGTAGTTGCTGCCACCCTTTGCTCTGTATGGAAAGCAGAAGGTAGGAATGTCAGTGATCTGTTGTGTTTGAATTTGTTGTTATTTAAGAGTATAACAAATCCTGGGCATGTGTTGCGATGCAAGCTGCAGTTGCTATCTTCCCAAAGATATATATGAATACCATTAACCTGTGCCCTGCTTATTTCTTGTAACTCACTAATTTACTGCAGTGGTTTTAAAGTGCCTTTTGATTATTATAATTGCTTAGTGGAAGAACATATATCTTGGGGTGGTTTTTTTTTTGATTGATTGGTTTGTTGTTGTTTTGGGTGGGGGTTTTTTGGGGGTTTCTTTTTTTTTTTTTTTGTTTGGTTTTTTGTTTGTTTTTGTTTTATTTTTTTTTGTTTTGTTTGTTTGTTTTTGTTTGTTTGTTTTTTAATAATGAAACCCCTCTCCTTAGGCTGATGATGATGGAATCTGCTTCTGTCCTTGCATAGAACTATGGTTTTATTTACATGGTTTACCTTCTCCCTCCCTTTTCTGCTTAGGTTTTCTCACCTGCAGTTTTTAGTAGAAAAGCAACATGCACCTGAAGGGCTAAAGTTCAGAATGACTTGAATCAATATTTCCTTCTTTCCATCTCTTAAAAACTTTTTCCTGGATGTTCTGTTTAGTCTTTTCTTTAAAGTTCTATGGCTATCTTGAATCTTATGGCATGAAAGACAATCCCTGATTTATCTGCAACTCTCTGCCCAGGGGCGACTGCTGAAGGGGAAGTAGGAGTGGCACTGGACACCTAAAAGCTTGTCCAGGAGGCAAATCTTATTGAAATAATGGCAATGTGGACCAGGCATGCAAGTCAGGGTGGTGAGATTTAATGTGCAAGTACTTGCAGTTTCTAGTCAAAGCATACAGTCCCATCTTATAGAATTATATAGTCTCTGAATCATTGGTCCTTGCCATACTCTTTCAGCATGTTTCCCATAGTAATCCTCTGTATTTTCTTCCTCTTTTCTTCTCTCTGTGACTTACTGTACACAATAGATGGCCTGTCATGTTCTGTCAGCTTGCTCTGTCATCTGAATAGTGATAATGATCATGTTGAAATTGTAGGTGCACAGTAGGCAAGAGTGGCGTGCTTATGGGCAAACCTGCTTACAGAGCCCTCAGTCAAACTTGGAAAAAGGATTTGTCATCAAGAGTTGTTGTTGAGGCATTGGTGAAGCAACACCTCCATCTCTGCAAACTTCAGCTGCTGCAGAGCTGGAATTGTTGGTTTAGCAGCAGATGTGCTGGCAGGGTACTTAGAGCTACAACGTGCCTGTTCTGGGATAGATTTCTGCATCATTGTGCAATAAAAACTGTGCCTTAAACTGCTCTACTGCAAGTCATGCACTCTTGTAGACGTGTTTGTCAACATAAATATTTATATACATAGTGAGTGGTGTCCTCTAGGGGGGAGAGAAACACTGAAGGAAGGTGGTCTAATAACACACACTGCACTTCTGCTTCAACACAAAAACTGTCTGCCCCTTCTCCTGGTGGTCAGAACTC
Source organism: Formicarius rufipectus (assembly GCA_013399695.1). Classification (NCBI taxonomy): domain Eukaryota; kingdom Metazoa; phylum Chordata; class Aves; order Passeriformes; family Formicariidae; genus Formicarius; species Formicarius rufipectus. The sequence continues at coordinate 475,308 of VXAU01002749.1, forward strand.
CCACACCTCTTCGGGTGGGGCAGGTGCTCACATGTTAATTAAGAGCAGCACCTCTGTCTGTGGTAGTGCCTGTGGTGGTGGGAGGTCCGTGGATGTCTGGCTGAGGGGTTGAGGACTGTGGCAGGAGAAAGGACAGGGACTGGAGTGGAAAATATCATAACTACACAGGCAGGTTTATGTGGGGGTGTAGGTGGGCCTTTTGTTGGTTTATGTACTAAACTCTGACTTGGCTTGTGCTTCAGTGGGCCAACACCAAGCAACTCTCCCCATCTGCAGGTGTCCACATAAGTTAAAAATCTAATCCTTGGATGCTGCTTTGTGAACTCTCAAACACAGGCTTTCACCTTTCCAATTTGTGTTTGAGGATCCTTTGCTACAGAAAACATGACTTGTTCCAACTCAAATGATTCCTGTTGAATTATTCTGTTTTGCTTTTGAGCAATAAATGACTTCTCTTACAAAAGTATAACCCAGATAATCTGATTTTAATGCTAAATCGAGCTAACAGTAACTTGATTTGAAAAACTACACTGTCCTTTTCAGGTTGAAATCCATGTTCTTTGGACGGGAAATCTCTGATGGAGTAGTTATATGACTCTTCTGTTAGTAAGTGCTGCTTTTATTGCAGCACACAAATAGTACTATTTCATAGTTAAATTCAAAATGTTCAGTTCTTCATAAATCATGTGACTGAGTTCATCTAATGCAGTCTCTCCATATTCTGCTGAGCAGTGCCTCAAAAACATGGGAGACTAATTGCAGTCTTCATGAACACAAGTTAATATGTTGCTGCTGTTTGTTAAAAGCAAAAGCTCCGGTGGCCAATAGGTCTTGCAGTCAGTAATGTACACACTAGAAGAAGTGTTCTCTCCTTTTCACATGTCTAGCTTATCTCTTCAGGCTAGAAAATGTCTCCATGAGCATTTCCTTCCTTCTCTTATATCTCTGTCCCCTTGGAATCTGATGCTAACACTGTATTTTTCTAAAATTAGGCGTAAAAATTTCTGAGTCCTTTTATTTTGTACTTTACACCTGTCACTACAAAAAGAAAAGAGGTCTGATAAGGTTTATTTTCCTGTAGGCCTCTCAGATTGCAGACCTTTGTATTTGAGCTGCAAAATCCTAAATCACACTAACAGGATGCCTGAAATGGACACTGGTGGAGAGGAAGGAAAAAAAACCCCAAAAAACAGATGATCCAGATACTGTCTACTACTGTTTTTAGTTTCTGACAGCCCAGAATTGTTCTTACCCAAGGGCCGTTCATATGGTTTCTTTTGCTTTTCTTTTCAGCTATCAGTTCTGTGATGATTGAGAAACAAAAATACTAAATAAGAGTATCCAGACTAGATGGGCATTACTGGAATTAGGTGGCAATTTGACAGGTAACTGATCTGTATGATTGCCCTCCTCTGTGGAAGACTGGAGGTAGTGTGATTGCAATCATTTCTGCTGGTCAGTGTTTTCAGTGTTAACACAGCTACCCAGGGAGCCAGGCAGGCTTTGACTGTTTTTTGGAATTGAAAGAAAAAGAGAAGGAATTGTGTCTGTGGTATTTTTACTATAGCAGTTCCACAGGCTATTGGAGTGCAACATGCCCAGATTTTGTATCTGGTAATAACTTGTGATGAAGTCTTAAATGTGCTAGTTCTGCTTTTGCAGAAAGATGTTTGCTGGTACTGCTCAATTAATTCTCCATGTAAAATTAAATAAATAATCCTCCTAATTTTTTCCAGTTGATTGCAGAAGTATTTGTATATGAACCCCTGTTCTGAAGATTGTCAGTGCTAATCAACACTAAATAGATCTTGTATGTTTTAGATCTGTAGTCCGATAGCCTTGTTTGTGAACAGCTATTGTACCTTTTGGGTGTGTTTGGATGGTGGTCCAGAACAGAGTGTTCTCTGTAGTGAGATAATTAAAAAGCTAAAATCTTGGCCTGTTTTAACTGACAGGCACTTTTAACTGGAAAAATACAGTTTAGACCTTTAGTCTTTAAATCCTCTAATGTTACATAATGTAAACATTTAGCAAGTTTTGCAAGCTCACTTTGAGAAATGTTTGTAATTAAATGCTGCCTCCAGAGGAGAAGAGGAGGGATGTGTGTCTCAAATTGTGTGAGAAGACAAGAAATAGGGATTTGTGTGAGAAAAAGCAGAGCTTCTTGTAGGGACAGCCTCTTCCCATCCCTGCTGTCCTGAGGGGTCTGGCTTGGGATGCTTGGTACCTGCATGAGAGCCAACAAGGCCCTGTGGGTATAGGCTGGATCTTTGCCTATCTTAGATCTGCACCTCATTAAGGAGTGATCACTCTCCCTGGTAATCAATTAAACCAACTGACATAAGCTGTTGAGGGGTACTGCTCCTGGGCTGATAAGGTACTGGTGTGCTTGTGTCTCCTTGTCTCAGGACCCTTAGTGAGCTTCCTACTTGAGCAAGAATTTGTGAAATCTTTAAAGCTTGTTGTTTTTTTTTCCTTTCCCCTCCCCCTTCTATTAAGAGAAATGAGTTGTTGAGCTCCTGAAATGTTTTGCTTTAATTCTTATGCAAGATACTGAGGGATACACTCTTTTCCTCCCTTAGGTAATTATTTGCTTTATTATTGCACTGTAGTGAGATAGGATTAATGTAAGTTACAAGTAGTAACAGAATATGAAATAAGGCAGCAATAAGTACAAGAAAAAAAGATAAAAATACATTCAGGAATTAACCTAGTAGTTTGAGAATCGTATGCATTTATAAAATGCTTGCAACTATGCTTAAATCTATTTTTCTTTCTGATAAAAAATGTAATATTTGAAAACACATACAAGATTCACCTGGGACATAAGAGCTTCAAGGATTTTAAGTGTTCAGTGACAAGAATGACAAATAAACTTTTTGCTTAGATTGTCAATCTGAATAAACTGTTAGTTACCCCATAGTAATGACAAGATATAACTAATAAGGGTGCAATGAAAACAAAAATACAATTGCTTCCTTTTTCCCTTAACCTTTCACAGTAATTTTTTTTTCTGCCTAGTTTTTCAGTTTGCTTTCCAAACCGTTCCAGTATCTCTTGGGGCATTTCTCATGAGTATATTTGAATTACCAATTTTGATTGTAGGGAATACAGTGAAGAATCACAGTAGTCTTGGGCTTATGGATTGAAAGTTTTTGATAATCCAAGTGGACGTTGGTGAATGTTCAACCTGGTCTCTGGTAAGCTCCAGTCTCTGAAAGGTGGACAATGAAGCAAGAGCAAGGCCTAAAAGAGTTAACTGAGTTATAAAGGTACCTTGCTCTGTTAGAAAATTGTTAGGTGCTTGTTCTGCCTGATACCTGATGCATAACTTGGCCTGTTCTGTTTACTGGACCAGAACCATAGAAGACTGCTAGGAGAGCTATACAATAAACCCAGTGGTCATAAATCAGAGTAACATGGACATTTGAATAAGGTAGGAAGGCCTTGAGCCAAGGAGTTTTGCAAGCTTGACTAGTTAGGACACCAAAGAAAGAAAGGTGGAGAGGTCATGGTGAGAAAGAGGAGAAAATGACCCCCAAAGAGAAGCTGAAGACCAGAAAAAACGCATAAAAACTGTGCCAAGAGAAGATTCTGGAAGGCTCCACCCAAACTCCACCTCCTATGAATATGATAATTAGATATCACAACTCTATGAATATGTATGTTCAGCTATTGTAATTATGAATGTCAACTGGATAAATTACTTGATTTTTCACTGGAATGTTGAAGTCAGTTTGTGCAGTGCAAAATGCCTCACTCCCCAACGTTGGCAATAAACACCTTTGCTGCTTGAAGACCAAATTGTCTCTGGGCAGTTCATTTATTTTGAGCTTTTTGGTATGAGCAACTCAAACCTCAGTGGCTGCGTGTTTTGAAAGTTATAGAAGAGCTAGGAATTGGCCCTGGCAAGCTTGTTTGAATAGTTGTTTTCTTCTGATATTATTAGTAACCAGGCCAGTGACTTTGGGTTGGTTTTTTTGGGGGTTGTTTTTGTTTTCAATTTATGACCAGTTGTGCTGTGGTGTGGCTGTGACTACCTTGCAGTTCCTCCAGCTCCTGCCAAGCTTTGCTGTGCAGAAATGCTGCTGTATATTGAAAAAGGTTAACTTGAAAAGGATCCCAGGCACAAGCCAGTTCCATTGCGGCGTACAAGTCTTTCTAAAGCAGTCAAGCACAGCCAAGGTTTAACCACGTGCAGGGAGGCACACTCTACTTCTGCTTGTAAAATCTTTGTGATTTGAATAAATTAGGAACAAATGCAGTCTGGAGGGATGTTATACTGCAAGGCTTGGGATGTGTTCCACAGCAGATACTGTGATGCTGACTGATAATTCCAGGAGAGTTTTCTTGATTAAGCACTTCTTAACATCTTGGTTATATCTGATAACCAGGGAAATAGTGTACCTCAATATAACCAATATATATTAAGTGAATTAGAATGATTTGATGTAAAACTTTTTTTCACTAAACTGTTAAAGAAGATTATGTTTGTTTAATCTTCTGATTTAAGTGCAATGGAAATTTGGATGAGCTGAACTTGAAATTCATTTATTTAAATGGCTTACTTTGGGACAGAGTGCATCATCAGAGGGCCTCAATATGGAAACTACTTCTGAAAGTCTGAATTTTCTATAGAGGATGGTCAATGAATGATTTCCAATTTACAACTTCTTTGCAAAACACTGAATTACACTGTTAAATTAGCTGCACCGCTAAATTGTTAGCTGTAACTATCTGCTTCATTGACAAAAGGCTGGTGTGTGGGGAAGCAAACGTCTTCAGTGATTTCTGTACCTTTCTGCACAGCGGTTTTGGTGCTGGAGTTGTGTTCATTCATTATTAGCTGACTGTTACAGATGAACATGAGGAGTTAGCAGAAAATGAGCACTACAAAACCTAAACCACAAAACTATCTCTGTCAGTGCTATTGTTTCAAAGGAAGAGAGCTAATTTCAGTCAAAACATTGATATTATTCATTTTTAGTCAAACATGTAGCTCTCTTCTGTTTGTTTTGTAAATAAATGGCATGTTCATTGCTGTAAATGCTCAGTGTTATTTGATAGCTGTTATTTCTTTCACTGCTAATTTAAGTTAATGTGTCTCCATTAGAACTGACTGCTGTGCTCAAGAATATCTCCTCGGTTTATTGAATAGGTGCTTTACAACATCAGTCTAGGTTCTTTCCTTTTAGGGCATGAGTAGTCCCGCTGACTCGAGTACTTTGCCAGTTTATGGAAGAGGATCACTAAATGGGGAATGAAATTAGGACAGAGGAGGGGGAAAGTGGAACTTAAATGAGGCTTCCTGTGGAGTTTAGGTTAGGTGCCAAGTCTTAAATGTTTCACTGGATAGGGACTTGCCACCTGTAGAAACTATCCTGATGGATTACTCTGACTTAGACTAAACAAATGGGAAACTTTCCTACTTAGTTTTGCCATCCCCTCCATTTTAGGGAAAAGTTAGATTTTATTTTAGCCTTTATTCCCGTGCTATATTTGACTGTATCAGTCTCATCATTGTTACAGAGAGCAATAGTATGTTTTGGTCCAGTATTCAAATCAAGAGACACTATGAAAGCATAAGGCAGTGACATCCATACTGCCTGTTTATCTTCTTGTTTGCTTCTTGAATCATATTTTTCTGAAATCTAGTAATTGTGCTATTTGTTACAAGTAAAAAACCCAAACAAACAGTGGTTTATGGTATGTGCATTTCATTCTACTAAAGAACCACTGAGGCAGTGTTTGTACTCTGAGCCGTGTTCGATTTAAATGTCTTCCCAAGACTGACTGGAATGTTTCCTGAGGAAGAGGGGGCAAATTACTTCATATAGTTAAGAATAAATTGAGGTTCATATTCACTTACAGGCATTCTATGCTTTTCCATGCCTGAGCAAGGCAGAGCTACTGAGTGCTTATTATGCCAATACTTGAATTTAGTAACACTGTAGGAACCTTTCCTTGAAATCACCTTGGTCTTAGCAGCAAAAAAACCCCAGCACCCTAATACAAGAAATTCCAACGTTTTTTTTGTTACAGAACTGAGTTCACCCTGCTCTTTGCATCAGCAGGAATGCTTGTTTGAGTACTGTAGGCACAAAATGTGCCTCTGATGGATGCTTTGGTGTTGGTATTCCCTCTTAAGGTTTGATAACTTTGTGCTGCTCTAGCACAGATGTGTGGGAGAGGTGGAAGAGGAAAAACAAAACTAATAGGTAGGAGGAGCAATAGAAATTTCTTAAACCTTTTTAAGATAAGACAGACTCATTGTACTCTGTCTGCCCTTAGTCAGTAAAGCAAGGGAAATTAGGGACTACTGGGAAAAAGAAATGGAGAGGCACTAGACTCTGAATGAACTTTGCCATACTCTTCTAGTGTAATTTGTGTGGCCCTCAGCTGTTGGTTTGCTTTTTGGTTTTAAATATTGAGTTTGAACATTACCTTAGCAACTTTCTCAGCAGAATACTGGTTCTTTGAAACCTTTATCCTATAATTCTTCAAAGTAAATTCTTTATAAACATACCAGAAAAGTGAAGCGAACTTGTAAAAACCCCTTTCCTAGAATGATGATGTGTGTTGTATTTTATTTCTTTAATCTTTTCCCTAACTCTTAACCACTGGACTCTCACCTCAACTGAGAAGAGCATAAAGAAGAAACACTTTCATGTAGGGTAAGAGAAGAGCTCCCTCTCTAGACTAAATGCACATCTGAGTAGTGGCAGATCGAGGGCTGTTTTCTGTTGTTGACAGTGTCAAGGGTGTGAGCTGTTCATTTTTTTCCTCAATAAGGCCGAGGAAGAGTTAAATCCTTTAGGGGAGCTCTCTTTGGTGAATGTTACAGCTGGATGACAAAGACTTTGAAACTGAACTCATGTGGTTTGTTGTCGTGTCTTGATGTACTTCTCTAATTTTTTTTTATGAATTTTTTTTCTATTTGCTTTACAATTTCTCTTTAGTTGAGCTTTTATCATTAAAAATATCAGGGCTTGATTTAACTCTACCTTTGGATCATGAACGTACGGGTAATCTCTACAATGGTGGCTGAAGATGCAAAATCTGTTGATTTACAAATCAGGAAAGTAGATGACCTTTAATCTCCTCCACATTTTCTTTTAAAATATAAATTTCATTGATGAAAAAAAACCTGCTTTCACTAAGGATTAAAATAAGCATGTCACTAAATAGTGGCAGATTTTAAAAGGTAATTAATTTTTCATTTTGAAACAGTTAATATAACAAGGCCAGGTACTACAATTGCAGTTTGAGGCAGTGCCTAATTTCTTCTAGCTTTCATCCAGTTAGTACTTGTTTACCCCTTGGTGCCTTCAGGATAGAATGAATGACATTACCAATAGATGTTTTCAATCTGCTGGCAAATAATACTTCTTAAAAATATCTCAGAATGAAATAGCTTCTTATCCTTGTCACAGTGCTTATGGTTTTCCAGACTGCAGGAAACAAAAGCAACTTGCCATTAGTGAAATGTGTGTGTGAATGTGTATCCTACAGACAGCTCAGGAGCTGATCCTGCGTGAGTCAGGACACGATGCTGAGGTGTTAACTGTGTTCTTCTCAAGGTGGTTAGGGGTTTTTTTGTTTGTTTTAATTTTTTTAATGACAGCTCCCTAAAGTGAAATTTTTAATGAATTATTAATTTTGGAAGCAAGTACAGCCTCACCTCTTTGCTCTTATCTCCTTCTGTGTTGGCCTCAAAGACTTTGTAGCTGATGACTTTTTGCACAGTCACAGTATCTTAGTAAGAGGTTTATAAGCCTTGGCTGTTAATAAGACAACCTGACTGCATCAAAAACAAAAATGAGAGTTTGTTCCTCTCTGTCTAAAGTTACAATTCTATCCAGGAATAGCAGAAAAGGCTTCTCCTTCTTCCAGTGTTTACATTCTTGCATCTTTATGTTCCACTGCACAGAGATTTTGAAAGTACAAGAAGGAACTATCTTCACACACAATTATGCATATTTCTCAAACTAATACACTCCATCAAAACTAACACACAGTTATAGCTAAATATCAACTGATATATTTTTATAAAATTGGTGAATCCACACAGTTCTTATCTATCTTAACTTTATTAATGGAGCTCTTCACTTGAATCATTCCACAGAATATGAGCAGGTTCTCCTCTCAGGTCACTGTTAGCCAAGGTCATTTAGTAGATTCCATTGTCATCACTGAGGCCTCTGCCTTGGAAACTGCTTCTGACTCCTTAGTCTGAAAACCTGCACAGGTTCCAACATCTCCCCTATTTTTATTTTCTAAAAGAACCATTAAAACTTGTGCAAAACTGCAATGAATTAAACGTGAAACAGAAGGAGAGAAAACATGGCATCCTGATTAAGACACAGAAAAACCTGAAGATAAGACTCCAAGCTGTTGGCTGTTCATTCATAATGACTTTCTTTGCTCTATGCTCTTCCACTTCTCAAGGTTGGGAAGTCTGGAAAAAGCTCCCAGTTGCTTATGTGCTCCATGAGATTGTTTTCCTGGGCTCAGAAGCCTGCCTTGCTTTGGGGTGGCCTTTGGTTTTACCAGGGTCAGATCAATACTGGCTAGGAATGTGATTTTTTTTTTTTTAAAGTTTTTTGTGTGTACTGTTAGGTTCACACTAATTGCCATTTAACTTGAAATTGTTTTTTTTTTCTTTTTTTTTAAAGTGCTTTCTTCCATCTTGACAGCTCATTAGTGTATTGTGGTGGGTTGTTTTGTAAACTGAAGAACGTGTTTCTCATGATATTCTTTCTTTACCCGACAGCTCGTATTTATTTCAAATTTATCCAGTGATACCTTCATCTTTTTATATCTAAAACTTGGTCTCATTTTGCATAAGGCAGCATGACTGTAGGATTAAAATAGTTGTAGAAATGAAATAATCTAATTGCTACATAATGAGATGAGTAATTAAGCCAAACTTGAAAAAAAAAAAATAAATTATTTAACAGCAGTAAATTCTCTCAGAATCATACTTAGCAGACCTGAATGCCTTGATGGACAGTTAGATATGCAAAGAAGCAGGAAACTGTGGGAAAATGTGCTCTCAAAATCAATTCTGAGTAAACAACAGGACCTTCAGCAAAGCAAACTGGCCAGGCTTATGCTACCTGACTGCCTTCGCTTGCTACCTGGACAAGCTGGGTTTTGGCCTATGCTCCAAGAAATAATTAGTGCATTTAATCCACTGCACCAAATAGTCCCCTAATCTGATATGCTCCTATTGCCTTCCCAGGTACACTTACTGCCCACTGCTAGTTATCATTCATTGAAGGGCAGCTCCCTCCTGCTGCTCCCTGAATCTGATGGTACTGATTGAGCTAACACAGGACTTCCAGCCAAGACAGTGAAATCATGATGCTCTGAGATTAGTCAGTCATCAGTCAAACCTGGAAAACTGAAACACTGGACCAGCTGGTTGTGCACAGGTACCCAGGGCTGTGCAACTGTGATGTGGCTTTGCTTAACTGTGTGAACGAGACAAGTTCCTGGGCCACCTTATTGAAGCCCCAGGGAATGATCCTCTGGCAGAGGAATATAAACTCTCTCTATTCCGTGTCTATGGCTGGACAGGTATATGGAATGGAAGTTTTTGTAAACAGATAGACTCTCCATCCAGGGGTAAACACTTCATGTTTCTGAAGGCCTTCTGCTATGTCAAATTGGGTGCTTCTACTGGTTTTCTCCAAACTCTCAGAAAGGCGAGTGATGCATCTCCAACATGACATTTTTATGCTTAGATGTAAAAGGTCATTTGTCTCTTTTCTCTCAGTAAGTGAAAATGTATTCACATGTCAAATCTTTCATGTCAGGGAGAATCCAGACTGTGGGCTCAAAAGCTTTTCATGTCATGTTTCTAATTAGGTCTGTGACTCATTCTCATGAATAATATATCAAGCTGCATATTAACATCTAATCCAGCTAAATCATCAATTTACAGCAAACTTTGGCTGCAGCAACTTTAGGAAAAAAAAAGTCAAGAGCTGCAACATTTTTCCAACAGCTGTTAAAACTTCTGTAGTGTCTCTGGGTACTAAACTTGCAGAGCAAGTGATTGGATTCATGTTGCAGTAGGTGGGGGTGAATGAATTTGATTAAAATCATAGCAGTACATTTCTGAAGAAGACTTTGAGGTTAAGGCAGCAAAAAGCCTTTTATTTTAGATATAAATTATTTTCCTTTATGATCTCAGGAGAAGAGTGTTTGTCCAGGTTCACACTGAAGTGCTGTGTGTGGTTAGAACAGATAGCTATTCTCAGTAAGAAAATGATTTGGTTTTTATTCACAAATGTGACAGAAAGGTACCAGCCAATAAATTATTACAAAGATTTTTAACCTGAAATGAAATCACTTGTCACTTGACCTCAGCCTTGAAGAATATACTGAAGGATTGTCCCAGCTCCCTCATTAATATGCTGGGTGGGACTGCTGTGGATGTAACTTGTTGTTTTTGTTTGTGATCATGCTGACAGTTATTGTCAAACAGCTTCGCTTCATCATGTGGTGTTCATCACCAATTAGTCATTTGACAGGTATAATTTCTCAGTGCTGTGGATCACTATTGTAACTGTAAATTATCTTTGAAAGTGTCTTTAAAATGTCATCTTTTCCTGCTGTTGTCTGTTTTCCCTCACCTAGTTCATGATAGGTTGTTGGCACTGGCATATGCTTCCTTCCTGGCTTGTTTTATAGACAGAATGATATATTCCTGCCACTCCTTTTCTGTCTTTCCCTGTTGCTCACATCTCTTCTCCAAAGAACTGAGCTTAGAGGAGGCTTCACTTGGTGACTACTGTGTGCTTGTGTCAGAGCAGGGAGAGGGAAGTCATTTGTACCTGGTTTCTCAGTCTTTCCAAACGTTGCTCCATTGCCACATCTGTTGACTTTCACGCAGTAAGAGACCCTTTGAAAAGGATGCAGCTTCTGTCAGAACACATCAGAATAATCAGCTCTGAAAAAGACAGGTACCATGTGCTTGACTCGTCGTGCATATGTATCCTCTCCCCTGCATACATGCTGCTTCTGAAACTGTGATTCTATCTGCTCTGTAATACCTCACTGAGGATCTGTCACAGAATGTTTGTGACATCCATACAAGTAGGAGGATTATGAACTTCAAGTGTGTAGGTCATGGCTGTTCAATTTAATGCAGCCAGGTTGTCAGATGTGATCTGATTGTGCACCTCTAACTGCTGCCAGTGAGGGTTTTGTGCAGGAGTGTGAGAGGTTGAGTTAAGTTTGCCTTTCTGTTTGGGATGGAGCAAAACTGGCCACCAGATAGGATCTGACAGTAAACAGCAAATGTGTAGCCAGAACAGACTGAGGTAAAAGGTTTCACAGAGAATGACTCGAGAATGGACTGTTACCAAAAGAGGAGAGACAGCAGACAATTTTTCCAAGGTGAATTAGAAAACTAAGCATGCATTTCAAAGATCTGTGTTTCAAAACACAAAATGTTTCCCATAATAATGGGGAAGTAGCTGCTGTGATGCCACGTCACAAGTTGTGGCATGTGAGCATGTTATGGTATGTAATGAATGGATAGATTTTCTTGGCTGTGCTGGATCATGATTACAAAATATAACAACGTTTAGTAGCTTTCAAACGTGGTTTTGTTTGTTTGAGTTGCCTTAAAAATGAGAGTCTCAAGGCATACTAAAACAGTAATGTCATTCCTCTGTAATATGCTGTAAGATCCCCTTAAAATGATGTTTACATACTTGTAATGCAAGGCCAGGAAAAGAAAAAGGATTGAGTACTTATCATGGACTATTCATTCAGAATCAAAGCTTCAGCATTCAAAGACAGATGGAGCACTTCCAGATAGCTAGGTTGTACTTGTCATAAGTATCAAAAATTAGAATATACAGGTTGCATATGTGTACTGTAGTCTGCATTGATGTTTGACCTCCATCATATGGCACTTCTCCCTGTTCTGTCAATATTGTTTAAAAAATGGGGTTAGTGATTACTTTTTTTTTTTAACCTGTGAAACAGAGTGCTTTATACACCTGACATGGATGTGCATGTACCTCAGCATCCCTGGAAAGTTGCAGTTCAGATCAAGGACAACTATTTTAAGTTAGGGATCAAATGTGAGTAACAAAAAAATGTACTAAAAAATTATTTTTTATGTGTTGGGGGAAGTAGCACAACTTTACTCCTTGTTTGCACAGCTGTACAGACTTGATACAGCTTGAAAACTTGCCTATAATAAGGCCCAGGTGTAACACCTTAGACAGCACGAGCTGAACTAATTAATGAGCTGAAAGATTTAGATTGGTCTAGCAATTAAATACTTTCACATAGATTTATGCTCCATTCAGCTTGCAGAGCTTGGTGCTGTGGTTCTTTAGCAGGTATAGTTTTTTTGAAGTGGAAGTTCTGCATGAGTAGGAGCTATTTCTTGAGCCTTTTTATGTACTGATACTGAAAACACTCACATTGTTAGCTTGTTGTGCTCTTAAACAAATGGGTGAATCAAGTTCATGGAGCTTAGGAAGACAAATGACACTTCCAAGGTTGCCAGCAATTCTGCATAAACAGCTGGTGATTTAGTTGATCAGTGGCAATGAAGAAAGTGCATATTTGTGCTTGACTCATAAACGAGGGGGGGAAAGATCCACTGTCACATCCACTGTTTAAATTAAAAACTCTGTCTGGCAGTTGAGTTGTCTATCTCAATGGCATCTTAAACTACATCACATGGTATGTACTACACAGAAATTAGCAAATAGATTAGCATGGTACTGAGCATGAAGGCTAAAATCAGTTTATTCTCAGAGTGATGATGACAAATAAATACTTTCCTTGGAACACTTAAGTAAAACTGCTCTGAGTGTACAGATTGGCAATTCCGTCTTGCTCTCTCTTGTTGTCATTTCAGTTCTGAAATGTATTTTGGCTACATCTTGCTAATTTCTGCCTGGTTTTATAGGCTGAGTTGATGCTTTATAATTCTTTAATGTAGCAATCCATTTTCTCTGCACTTTTGTTATATGTGCACTGGGCTCTTTTTTTTTTTTTTTTTTCCCTCCTTATTCTCTCTCTGGAAGTGTTTTTGTCTCTTCACTTTGAGTGGCTGATTTAAGGAAATTGAGAGGTTAGGATAGTGGACAACTGAGATGAATTGAAGTAGTTAATCTCTGTCAGAAAAATCCCGTCTCTCTTAGCTGTCCCTCTTGCAAGAAAGAAGAGAAATTAGGCAGAGAGCTAAACTTCAGAGGCACACAATAATTAGGAAGAAGCAAAGTGAGAAAGTGTCTTGCACAAAGGTGTGGAAATGAACACTCTTTGGACTGAATTAGGTAAATGAAAGCACCTAGTTCTGTGCAGATCTGTGGCAGACTATCAATTTACTCTGAATCCATTAACATAGATAGCAGATCTCAAGACAGAAAATTCTTAGTATGTTTTCCAAAGAGTGGATATTAAAACTTTTATTCAATTGATAAGGATGAGAAAGGAAGAAATAGAGTAGAAATAATGAAAAATGTTTTAGGAGAAGAAATGTACAGAGAAGAGAAAAATCTGTAATATAGCTCAAATGTTTCTCTTTGCTAAGCTGGAGGAAAAAAAAAAAAAAGGGAGGTTTAAGCTCAACTTTGAAGTTATTCAAAATAAAATAGTTGAATACAAGTGAACTAATGGGGGAGGGGGGTCAGGGCAAAGGTGGGACTAGTGCTATTAATATATGAAATGAGGAAGGATAATATTAAGTACGATAGAGAGATTTTCATCAGTGTTAGTAGCTACCAGGTAATTTATTCCAAAGAAGTATTGAGCTGGCTGAGACCAAAGTCACTGGCACATGCAGTTTCCAGGTAAGAAGCTATGGGAGGATATGGGTCTGGTATAGTCTGGAAGTCTCAGAGGTTATTTGTAATCTGAAAACATCAGAATAGCCAGCATTGATCCCACTTGAGCAAAAGGGGAGGGGAATCAAGGTCATAACAAGGCATGTTCACTTGATCTGCTGAAAAGATGAGACTGGGAGAAATTATTGATAACATGAAAGTAAAGAGGCACTGGATAACTTGATCCAGGAGAACAGAAATCCTGTCATCTTCCTAGGATAGGAGAACTTTTATCACCTTAAGGACTTTGAGATTTTCAGAGGAATTAGGTGAGATGATGCCCTGGTCCTGTGCAGATGTGGTGCTTCCTGGCCTGCCTCTCCTTGAAATGGACTCTTTCACTCTACTCTGTGCTGAGACTTCCACTCTGTGTTGAAGCAGCCTCTGCCTGGACTCTGAGTCTTGCATAAGGATGTAATTCTGTGTGGATGGGGAGGAGGAAAGGCACAGGGGGAGGTGGGTCAGACACACCTGTAGGTCTGTCTGACAGCTGCTCTGGGAGAGGAAAGCAAGAAAACAATGGAACTGAGGTGCTGGAACAGGCTTGTTGTCCAGCCTGTCCTCAGAATTACAGTTACAAAGGCAAGCATACAGACTTTGTGCAGTTTGAGGGCAGATTTTCAGCTGAAAGATTTTTCTCATTTCCTGGATGAAGATGATATGCTGTGGGGCATGTTCAGCTGTGCTGTTCCCAGCAGCACTGTCACTGCTCCCAGCTTGTCTCTGTGGTCAGCAGGAGGGGTCCCCACCTCCTCAAGTAATACACTTGTACAAAGTAGATAAAACTATGAAATCAAAGGAATAAATTAAAAGCAAATTATTTTTTTTTTCCTTTTTAAAATATAACTGATCATTTTGGTCAAGTAGTGAACATTAGAGATGCGAAATTTCTTTAGTCTTTAGAAAACTACTAAGCACCTCATACTCTCTACAGTGCAGTGCACATTGGAAGGCGTTCTTGCCTGTGGTGGGGAAAGTTGGAACAAAGTAATTTTTAAGGTCCTTTCCAACCCAAACTATTCTGTGATTGGAAGCCCCCATTTTTTGTCTGTAATTCATTGCTCAGTGAGTAGTGTCTTAGCTGCACAGTCCCAACCAGAACATTTTCTTTTGCTACTGCTCCACTGTTTTACTATGCAAGAGTTGCAAGTCAGCAACATATGGCATGGCTATATTGTCCTATAAAGAAGGAAATAACTGTGTATGACTTTTACTTGGATGCTGAAAGCTGGGGGGGGGGCAAGTCCCAAGAGTTACTCTTCTAAAACTAAAAGCCAAGGTGTTTGATGTGATGTCAAAGGCTGTCGAAATATGGAATTCATTCCATCTGCTGCCTTTGGTGCATGAGAACAGCACATTGGTGCCAGATGCCTAAAACAGAGAGAGGAAAAGCCTTGGCAATCATTCTGTTTACTCTGCTGCTTGTAAGAGTGCAAGTGAGCCACAATTTCTATTTTATTTTTAGCCCCTGTGTCCTGGTTTGCCTGGCAGGCCAAGCTTAGAGGGATGTATGCCGCATACACTTGAGCTTAGGAGGCTTTCCCTATATTGCCAATATTGGAGTTATAAAAATTCATGCCCATTCACCAACATTCTCTTGCCATCTGTCCAGGAATTAGGTAGTTCTGGCTTTCTTATTCTAGGCTCAGCAATATGGAGTTTTTATTCCTTTCATTGCTCCTTGACTGGTCCAACTGAGCTCAGCTCTTGATTGTTTAAAAGCTGTAGGTGATAATGCATTTAATGACCTAAACAAATATTTCTTTAAAAAGTAGTGTTCTTTTAGGAATAAAGATCATCTAATGTTGCATTCCTGAATAAAATGTAAGGTTTGCAAGCATGACCATCTAATCAACAAGCTCCAGGACATCAATTTTTAAAAAATAGTTTTTATCATTAAATCACTCCGCAGCATGTAGGAAAGCTTCCTCTGGTTTGCTCTAGTTCTTTACCATGTGTTTTACTAGTTCTTTTACAGTGGCCCAAGAACTATCAAGTGGAAATAGGTCTTACAGTTTTCTTTCAATATTCTATTGATATAAGTAGTAGCACTTTCCTGAGGGTTTTTTGATGTGAAACTTTGAAGTTTCTGTTTAGTAGAAGAGTGAAAAAAATTGAATATCAATAAAATGTTCCTTTTTTTCATTAATCAACCAATTAATAAGGAAATAGAAAATTGAATCCATAATAAATTATGTTCATCCCTGTTTCCCCTTTCCTGTTATTTATGGCAGAGTGGTGCCTGGAAACTGTGCTGTCTTTAACCTGTAGCCAAATGGATTTGTACATACAGTGAAAGATGCATTAAAAAGGAATTGTGAAAACCCTGACAAGGCTAAAAAACCGAAATGCCCAAATGCTCAGGGGCAGCAGAATGGTTTAGTGTAATGGAGAAAACAGTAACACAACTGCTGTTTTACTGTATAGTATTAGTTTTCTTCATATTTTTTCCTGTGGTTATCCTCTAGAGAGGAGAAATCAAAATTAAGATCTTGAACAACTTTTGTGGATCTGTGTCTCTATACTCAAAAATAAGCATCGAAGTAGCCTCAAATCCATGTGCCATTTACAGGATTCATCTTCCTGTGTCCTAAACAACTGTAAGAGTTGAAGCCAAATCCACCACGTTACTTGAACCTGAACTAGGGAAGGAGAGTTCAATAGCACTTCATGAGTAACTCAGGGGTTTTAATCTGGAACATTCAAAGCTGTTTTGGATTTTGTGTTTTTGAGATTGTGGTCTCTAATTCTCACCTGCTTCATGCAGCCCAGTGTTGTTCTGTAGTGACTGACCAAGTTGTGTCCTATGTATTGCTCATATAATAGTAATGAAACCAAAAGCACATGTGGAAAATTTTCATGATGACTGCATCTTTTGCATGTCATAAACAGATCTGCATATGTAAACTCCTTGATAAGATACTTGTGTAATCAGTGAAATTGGTTTCTGCTTCAAAAGTAGATTTTTACTTGGAATAAGCAAATGTTACAGCACATCTAACACAACAGCTGACATGGAGGCATCTCTGCCTCTGTGGTGTTATCCCAGAGTTATTTGGAGACTTGTTTAATGACAAATTTGTGGGAAATGGAATCAATGTACTGTTTTAGTGGAGATCATAAAAGTAGACACTGTTGCTATTGCACACTATTAATGAAAATTTTATTATTCAAGTATTGAACACATTTACATTAATGAAAGTATTCAAGTATGAAAAGTGAGCAATATGAATTAGTAAAGTTACTGTAGACTTTCCCAGAGAAGTTCTCTAAACTCTGCCAAGATCCACAGTTCTTTGCACAATATGCTTTTACTGGCCTTCATTTTGGGGTGGCCTTGCTGGGAAAATAACTTTTCATCTCTTGGTCTGCATGAAAGCCAGAAGCACAAGGGTTAAGTGGAAAGGGAAAACTGAGAACCATTAACATTATTTTGTTGTTCCAGTCTAGAGGTAATATTTGGTTTGTACATCCTATGGTTTATAGTGTGGAGTCAATTTTAATAAATTAGTGACTTATTATAGGTAAAGAGGTGAGGTTGTGTATCACCAGGGGATAATAATGTTGAAGACATATGCAGATAGGTTTCCTTTGTTTTTTCCCCACTTTAATAAACTTTATAGGGATAGAAAAGAAGATACCTGAAAATATCCCTTAACAATATATACATTTAAATTTATTAGGTTCTATGACTTTTAAAATACATAGAAGGATCTTTTTAATATAATAAGGAAATGAAGTTACAGGTAACTTTGAAGATATTAATATACTTGCAGTTTGAAGCCATTAATTTGGGGGGAAAATACTGCCATTACTGTCCACTAGATTCATGTATGTGTTATTCTTGTATTTGATGTAAACTTACTTTGATTAGTGTAACACATACTGTTGACATTATGTGAGCTTAATTTCATACTGTAACAAAGGATTGGCTACAGTTTAAAAAAAAAAAAGAAAAACACAAAAATAAACAAAACCACAACAACAAACCACCCCCTCTCAACAAACCAAGAGGTCAACAACAAAAAAACAAAACAAAAATCAACTCTTTGCCTGTAACTTTAGGCTTTATACACTTAAGATTTAACACAAGACATTTACTAAAACACTGTGGGATTCTGAAGACAAAATTTTCTCTATTGTTTCCTATAAATAGTTAGGTTTGCTTGGGCATCATGTTGCAACATGCTAATACCTTAAAAAGAAAAAAGAAAACCACCACAATCTGTTTCCAGGATGGGAGAAAGAAATCTTCAAGTGAAAATAGGCCTATTTTTCTGCCTGAATTGGTCAATTAATGTCAAAGTGCTTAGAACCAATTTTTTTTTTTGAAACATGGGAAAAGATGCTGTTAATTTTTTTAGCTAACTCCCAACTTACAGAAGAGTCAAGGAAGCTACTACTTAATATTTTCTTTAAAATATTGAGTATGTTGAATTTCCTTCCTGGACACTGCCTGTGAGTATTGCTGTTGCCCTAAAGTAACCCAGACAAATCAGTCCACACCACCTCAATTGTTAGCGGAGCACTGGAGGAAAAAACCAGCTTGTCTTTGGGAGGAAATCTCCTAATTCAGGTTTGTCTCTGGTGGTGTGGGTGGTGTAAAGGCACTAAAATTGGCTTTAACGGAGCAGGGAGAACCTTTGCTTGGCTGCCTTCTCTATGAGGGTGTGGGATAACTCTGGACCAGAGCTTTCCTGGCTGCAGGATTCCCAATGTTCCAAGAGTGTGTGTGGCAGGAAAGGTAAGGGGCAGGATCAGCTCTTCTCTGATGTCCCAGAAATGGTAGATCTTCATGGAGGAGTTGACTATTAACTGTTGGTTGAGTCTTGTGCCATGTGTGAGCAGGTGACGCAGTGTCAACCACCAGGAAATTGTCCTACCCATAAAGTGATCATGAGAGGTCTTGAAGCTAAATATTAGCACTTAGTGCAAATAGCATCTCCATAACACTTATTTCCTTTTCTCCCTCCCGCCCCCACTTTGGAATATATACATTATTTTGAATTAATATAGTGACTTATGAGCTGCAGATTTTTCCATTCACTGTTTGGTGCAATGTTTACCAAATTATCTTCAGATCTTAGAAATAATCTACTCCAAATGTCAACCTCTTCCAATATTTATCTAGCCTTGCTCTTACTAGAACTATATTTTGTGAAATAATAGGCTACAAATATAAATCCCAGATGTACTCTCTGAATCTATAAATTGTTCATTGTGAAGAAAATACATTTTTTTTCTATAAAAGTGATGGATTGTCAAAACATAATGGCTTGTTCTGCTGTTACAGTTAAATTTTCATTGAAATTACTGAATGTTATTGTGTTGAAGTAGGTGCAGACTCCATAAGGCCAGACAGACAAGAAGAGTGCACATCTACAACTGAAATAGGGCAGCTATAAACAACTCTGATGTTACATAGCCCTCGTATTTACCTTTATTCTTTTTACTCAGAAATGGAGTGAAAAATGCTGAATGCTCCCTTTGTAGAGTATTAGACATAGACATGATTTAAACAAACTTGAGCACTAACACTCTTTGTAGTTATCCCTTCATGTATACAAGTAAAAAATAACCTAAGTGCAGATGCTATTTTGTTTACCTCCTACAATAAAGACTTAAAAATAGGATTGAATGCAGCTATCATCTGCAATAACATGTGAGAGAAGGTATTTGTTTTGACCAAGGCACTGAAAAGATTGATTTTTATGAGTGACAGTTGTGACAATGGTAAATTGCAGACACTGACTTCATCCTATTCACAGGTGCCCTAGACTTATTTCCCTTTATTAAGAAATTAGATGAGCTGAATTATTCTTGGCTCTTCTCAAAAAGTTACTTGTTAATGGTCAAAGAGAGATTTCACTGTCAGGCAAAGGAGCAGAAGGAAACATCTCTGATCTCATGCCCAAGATGAGTGTCTTGGTAACAGCTGAAGTTATCACCTTCCTCTCAAGAGGTGGAAAATTTGGGTTACTCATATGCCATGTGATGGTTTAAACAATTTTCATCATAATCTGTAATTCCCACACTGCCTCATACTGGTGCCATCAGAATAACTTCTAGGGAACTCTACATCAACTTCATTCTTATAAAAAAAAAAATCAGTAAAACTCAAATTGTCTTATGTCTCTTCCAGGAGAAAGTCTGATCTGTGATTGATTTTGGGTGAGGGTGTTTTGGATTGATGTAGGGGAGGTCTCCGTATTGTAGCTTGACAGTCTTTTCACTGAAAGAGGTGAAAGCTTCATTGGCATGAGCCACAAAAAACAGTGCAGGAATGCACCCCCTCTGTAGTAACTTCTAAGGTGTGTTACTGTGGCTGGCTTGGAGGATGACTTCTTAAAATGAACTTCAGATTTCAGGCACATTTGACCCCCAAATGCGAGATCTGGATTATTTCAAAACACAAACTTAAGGCTTCAGTCAGAACTTCTAGTTCACTTAGGAAGGACTCAAATATCTGTGAAACAAATTCTGAAACCTCCAAGACTACAGTTCTTTCTAGTATTCCTATTTTTTTGATCTTGTGACTTATCTCCTTTGTACATGAAAAGAATTGTTCAAAATAATAGCTATATATAAAGGTAGGCAGGAGCACAGAAAACTTTCTTGCGTCTCTTTACACAGGTAAATCTGGGTACTCAGATTAGTTAATTGCTTCAAGGAGTACACAAATAATGAAAAGCATTTAGCTTTTCTCTTTGATTCCTGTAGGACTGCAAGTCTGTGGTGAGAGTGTGCATTTCACATCAATGACATGCCATTTGGGCATAATTTATTTTTCTTTTTCCAGAGTAGCTTGTGCAGTTTATGTAGTACCACCTGCAAAGCATGTTATACTTCAGGTTCTATGAATACTGTTGTGTGTGTGTACTAATTCTGATATGGATATTAAAAAAATTATTCTTTTTTTCCTCAACCAGATTGGAACGAGCAGTGTCCTTTTCTGATCAGAATATTTCCTGGTCAAAAATAAATACCTGAGATCTAATTGATGAGGAATGAGTATATAAAAGGCTTGAAGCACAGTTATCATTCCGACGTTTGCAACAAGCAAGCTGGTTGCCCAGGACAGCTGTAGTTTAGTAAGTTGCCATTAAGATTAAGTGAAACAATAGAGAAGGCAATATGAGTTATAATAAGTATGGATTTAAGGAAAATACCATGTGGAGTAAGCTGGTTTTATTGTCTGACAGTTGAATTGGGGTAAATATTTCTAATTGTGAAGATACGTGATCTGTTTTCATCTCATGCTGCGTGAGAGTCTGGGAGAGAAAAGCCCTTCCTCCTATGCAGTATCAATTATGTACTCCTGAGAGGAGATGAACAACTGTTATAGTTCAAAACACCTTTTGAAAGGAGTCTTATTTAAAGAAGAAATAACTACAGGGAGTTTTGATGAAGATTGGTGCTATGTCCAGTGTCATTCAATATACCTAGCAGTGATTTGAAAGGAAAAAAAGGTCAAGGAGTTATGAGGTTAAAAAGGTGACTGAATGAACAGTGAGGCATAAAAAATTCTGAAGAACCAGCCAAGTTATGCATCTTAGATTGCTCTGAGCAAATGGAACCAGTTCAAAGAATTTATGTTAGTAAAACCCGGCATGGGGTTATGGACATAGAACCCCCCAGCACAGAACAAACATACTTAGTCACTTAGGAATGGGAGAAGGCTCTGGGCTTTGTAGCTAACCATCATCTTGATTTGAATATCAGTGAAAATTTGCTGTTATCCTTCACTGCACAATTAAATATGAGTACAAACATACAGGCAACTTAACTCTGAGATACTTCTGAAACTGCTAGTGAAGCTAATGACAGTTTTAGTGTCCATACTTCACAACAAAGGGTAGACTAGAGCAAGGTGGAGAAATCAACTTGCTTCTGGAATTTGAGTGGAGAAAATATTCCTAAGAGAGTGTTAGATTTACGTTGTTACATAGCTATTTTTCTTCACTCTTTTGTGTATATAATTTGTCTATTATATGAAAAATCACAAGTGATTTTCCAGTGTTCCAGGAAAGCACTTGGTATTGAAGAATTCTTAAAGGGGAGTATTTGCTGATGGACAGTGACAGGAAAGAAACTGAAGTAAATCAGTGTTTGGACTTTTTTTCCATAAGTGATAAGAATAATCTTTGGAACATGCTGTCAAAAGTAATTGGTGGTTTCTCTGGGTTTTGGTGTCTTCACAAGTGCTGGCACCTTGAGGAGGATAATCTTAAAAAATGTAACTTACTGGATGTAGTGAGGAGTGGTAGTCAAGTTAAAGTGCAGTGATTGATAATGCACAGGAAATCAGAATACATAATGAAGGTATCTCACCCCAAATGCCCTAAATTTTCACAGGTCTGAGGTCAAACACTCTTAGCTCAGACATGTACAGAAAATAGTGTACAAAGATATTTTTATAGATCTGTCACACATTTTTTTTCTGATCTATTTACTTTATCATTAATATTTCAGTGATTTCAGTGTTTGAAGTAGCACCACAGTGTTGATATTTCTGTTTTAGTGGACTGATGGTAGCAAATTCATAAGACACATGGAAATGAAAGAGGGTTTGGTAAGTCTGTTCTGCACATTCTCCTGCGTAGAATCATGTAGGTTGGAAAAGACCTCCAAGACTGAGCACAGTCATTAACCTGACACTGCCACATCCATCACTACAGCAGGCCTCATAAGAGTCATATCTACCTGTCTTTTAAATACCCTGGATCATGAAAAAGCATCCTTAAGGGCCTTGGAGAATCAAAACCCACACTGCTGTTGTGCTGAGCATTGCCTTGTATTTAAAAGGTCGTTTGGTCTCCTTTCACATTACAAGTTTGCCCTTTAGGTCCTTTGGCAATTAGAGTTAATTTTTACATCTATCTTTACCCTTTACATATGTTCTCATAATATAAAAATTAGTAATTCTGTGGAAATACTATGCAAAATCAGCCGTATGTGCCTTTGGAGTATTGAAAAAAAAATTAAGTAGCAAATTTAACAATGGGTCTTATTTTTTTTGCATCTTACTTGTTTGGCTCTGTACTTTCCCTATTTCCATTGAAGTTGGGTATCCTGGAGCATTTTCAGGGCAACTTGTGCACTAATGTCTATTTTCTTCAGTTATCATTCTTTCTGTGGTTTAGTACCTGGCTTCGTGTTCCTTTTAGATTTGAATGTATCATCATCGTTCTTTCCTCCCCCTTTGCAGTCTTTCACAAATAATTGAAGTAAACGTGAGAGGGTTTTGGCAGACCATCTGTTATGTTTGGTATCACATCCCCAACAAAGACAGAGTGGTCTCATGATAAACAAGTAGACAGCTTAAGGACTTTATGTTCCTAAACCTTGGGAAAAACAGCTTTTTCCTTTCTTTTCATTCCAACCGTGTTGGCTGGATAACATAATTGCTTTTAACATTTCAGTAATCGTGACAATTATGTCAGGAGTTCTGACTAAATAAAATGTGTGATGATCAAAACCAACCAACCTCCTGATAGTAGATACTCATAGTTCAAGTCTTTGTGATTTTGTGACTTTTTTTGGGTAAAGTGCTATTTGAAGGGAAGCAGGAGAGTTTAACAGTAAACAACTTTGTGTTATGGTTCTAGAAACTTTACCAGTAACATGTGAGAGTAGATGTACTTTCCAATTACTGTCTGAAGAAATATTTTGTTATCAATGCCAATGATTCTCTAGGGAATTTTGCATTTCAGTCTTTCATTATTGTTAAGTAAAGCTATAGGCCAACAGTGAAAACAAACACTAAGTCTTTACTTAGTGGGGAGAAAAAAAAAGAAAAAAGTTTTCATTTGTCAAAAAGAAAAATGCATGTGCTTTGAAATTGCTGTAGCAAGCTTCTGGGTTCATTTTGGAAGGTTGAGTTTGCATCATTAACCTCATCTTTCTTCTCAGAATCATTACATTACATACAAGGCAGTTGACCCTAAGTCTGCTGGGATGATTGTTCAGGTAAGAAAATCTTATGTGGCATTTCCACATAATTTGTAGCCAAGACAGCAGTGGAGCTTTAACCCACATGTTCCCCTCCTTACACCGGGAGTCAGACACATGGTATGTTGTGCACCTGAGCTGTGGACTGCTTTGCCTCTCCATGGAGGTAGAAGACAACTTGGAAATTTGCAGTCATCTTTGTACTCTTCATCCTGAGTTTGTGCTTAAGGAAAAACTTCATTTTACACCCTGTAGAGAAACATGACGTTCTCCATAAGTCACTACTACAGCCCAAGGGTGACCAGTGGGATATTCCCCACAGGTTTTTTAGTCCAAATCTTCCAGCTCCCCATTCTAATTACTCTGCCTCTTCTGAAATGCATTTCATGGATCAAGAAAAAGGGAAGTGCATACCTGAAACTGGTGAAAAATAACTGAATGGGTTCTGTGTTATATAAAACATGTGTTTTGATGTTATGGCATAAACCACAAATTTGTCAGCCAGCCACAGATTACTATAGGTTTAGAAACTTTCATTAGTTAATTAAGGATAAAAAGTCCCACAATATTTATGATATGCTCTGTAAAAATGGGAGGTCATGAGGGATGTCACTGTAATTTAGGTATTGAAAGAGAAAGCTTTCAAGTGTGACCTGCTGAGCATATTATCCACTTTCACTTTACATTCATGTGTGTGACACTGCAGCATTTACTTCTCTCCTTGTAAAATAAGTTCTGCTCCTGAGGTCTGCTCTACTCATGTTATTCTTAGTACACACTGTTCTGTTTACTTGCCATGAATATTCCTTAAAGGTATTTGGAACATGCTCATCACTGAGGCGTGTGTGTGGTTTCATACTGAGAGTACGTGGGAAAATGGGAGTATTTCACTTCCCCGATGGAAGTGCAATGCCTTTGCTAAGAACATCAGTTCTAGATGAGTTATTCTCTTGGTTTGACGAAGTTTCTAACCACCATGTGAGCCCTTCCTTCCCAGCTCCAGGTTCTCTTACTTTTTTTGTAAGCCTTTGGTACTTGGTCACTTTACAGCTTTTGATAAGATCCTCAGCTGCATTTCTCTCACTTTGGGTCTCCGTATGTGCAAAGCAATTCTTAAACTGGTCTATCCATCCACTCAAAGCAGAATGACTCATTTTGACACCTCCTGATAAACTGCCAATGTAGAACAGACATTTTGTAGCATTGAAGCTTCTTTTGGCCTGTCTAAAAATCTTTTTTTAAAAGCCTTTTATTAGCTATGAGTACTTCTGTAGCCTCATACGTTGGCCTGGGACATGTCTCATCCCAGGTTAGGGTGACTTTGTCACTGAAGCAACATAATGTCTTCTGATACTTGGCATTGCTAAATAACACAAAAGATAAAAGTTTAAGTAACTTAACCAGAGTAGAAAATGGTGTCATAGGACTCACTGCATTTTTTCAAATCCATTTCTAGAACTGATATGTGTCACCTTAGACACATTTTTTTTCCTTCCCCTCTTTTCCTTAAAAGAATGTTATATCTAAGCTGTGCCCTCAACTTGCCAATCTAATATGCTTCTCTTGTTTCTTCAGGGAATAGGTCAAACCAACACCTGCAGGAAAGTCTCTTTAGATTTGTCAGAAAGTATTCAGCAATCAGTTTCACTTTCCAGTTGATTTCTTGTATTGATTGTATTATTTCAGTATAACACCATGAATCTACCATTTTGTGCTCCTTTTCAGGATACTCTTATTCTTAAAAACTCCCCTTTTTTTTTTTTCCCCAAGACTAGTGAACTACAATATTTCTGAAACTTTTGAACACTTGCAAAATTGTGCCCAGAGACACTGAAAGGGCATAAGAATTTTTTCTTTTGTGTTATTCAACAATAATTCAAAGGACTTTGAAGGAAAGGCTTTGATAGTACGAAACCTTACATAAAATTTATAAATTGGCTTTAGATTTTTACATGTATGCCTCAGTCTGTGAAAAGCCACTTTTTTTCCCCTTTTCATTTCAGATCAGACCAATGCTTTTATTTTGTAGCATCTGTGGCCACATCCAGTTTTTACAGGAATTTATCTATAGTGGAAACCTGGCGAATTCTTTTCTTATTTAGTCCAAGTTAATTAGGTTGTGACTGAAGTTGCTTGCTGTTGTAGGAAAGGTGCCTATCATAATCTCTAGGAACATGTACAT
Organism: Formicarius rufipectus; assembly: GCA_013399695.1. NCBI lineage: Eukaryota > Metazoa > Chordata > Aves > Passeriformes > Formicariidae > Formicarius > Formicarius rufipectus. The sequence goes on from VXAU01002749.1 coordinate 501,306, forward strand.
AAATTAATACATAAAAATGACCTCGTTGTCAGATGAAGAGAACTTGCCAACCTTCCCTTTGCTTCTGCAGCCAGCCCCTCAGGCAGAAGCCTGAATAAATAGATAAACCCTGCAGCGTGCCCTCAAGGCTTGCAAACCTGAGCTCTGCCAGATTGCTGGGGCTGGCCAGTTAGAGACAACCTTGCCACTGGGCAATAAAACAGATGTATTTAGGGTTGTTGGGGAGTAAAGATCAGCTGACCTGGACTTGAAGAATAGGCCAGAGACTGATTTAATGGTTCAGGCTTTCAAAAGTCCAAGCAGCACCTTGAAAGCTGATGTTTTTACTCTGCTGCAATACGGTGCCTCTTATAGGATTTGTGCATTTGATGTATGTTTTTCTGCTAACGGCGTGGCTGTCAGAGTATGCAGTGATTTTTTTTTGAAGTTTTTTCCACCTGCAATAACAATTTAGCATTTTGGGAATAAGTCATCAGGCCCAAATATAAAAAAGGTGATGACTACTTGGCAAAATTAACATTTTTAAAATTCAAGCCTATAAGTAGCATTTATGAGTCAGTATCAGTATGAAGAGGAAACCAAGCAAAACCCTCGTGGTTATTTCTCCCAGCACAATAGACTATTATGCTAAAGAAACAAAAGGAAATAATTGTAAAAGCAACACAACGTGCAAGTTTGTTTTTGTTTTGGCTTGATAGATCCTTGAACTAAAAATGGAAAAATAGAGCTCAATTCTTGCAATTAATCATAATAGCAAAAAAAAAAAAAAAAATCACTATTCTATGCTTGCCATAACATTTATTCTGCATTTTCAGTTTTAAATAGATTTTTTTTTTACTGTTGTTGGCTTGATATCTAACAGAAGAAGAGGAAGGAATGTGACATTAGAGAACCTTCCTCCACTCCTTAAGAACTGAAATAAATTTTTTAGTTGAATGAAATATAGCATGGCAATTTTATGGAACTTATGCTGAGTAAGGAAATGAAAGTTTAATAATCAGTATAAATGTTTTTAATGAACTGAGAGGACAGCAACTAAAGTGGAAAGGGAGCAAGAAAGCCAGTGGAAAGTAGTCCTTGATTATTTGGGACATGACCTGAGCCGTTGGATATGTCTGTAATGTGGTAAACAGTCTCTTGTGCTTTTGAGGCTCATGGTAAATCCTGTGGGGATTCCCAGGGAAAGCTTGGTGACCAAAAACAATTCCATTAATTTATCCTACTTATGCTAAAGGTTAATACAATTTAGTGTCCTTCACATATCTATACAAATACTTATTGCAATGCAGTCTGCTGATGGAAAAGGATAGAAATAAGTGCAATAACACTGGGACCTTAATAAAGAAAATTTAAATCAGAGAGTGCTTTGCACTGAAAGTGATAAATTTACAGATTTCACTTGTCTAGGAAAAATTTCTTCGTGGAACTGCTGAGGTATTTTTTCTGCAAAACTATCCTAAAGGAAACAGGGCAAATATTTGGCACATAATTATAGAATAAATGACACCTTCAGTGATTTCTTGAAATCCTTATCAAGATGGAGTGCACGGTATTTGGAGTGGATGCTTAAAACAAAACAGAAATTGTTGCCAGTTTATTACTATCAGAGAAAACCTCAACTCTTTAGGAAGCAGTTTCCCTTCTTCACACGGCAGATGGAAAGCTGCTTTTGGTTGCCAGAACATGAGCAGAGCAGGACAGGGGACTGATGGGCTTTGAAAGAGCAGAGGTCCTACAAGTCACTCTCAAAAGGCCTCTTCTTCCAAAACCTTGAGATGAAAACAAAAGGTGAATGTAGAGAAAACATCAACCCCTCCAAGCTCAGCCTCACTTTTAATCTTAGGGAATGAGTAAATGATTGGTAGTAGAAAGAGAGAAGCCTTTAGTGCTTCCAAAGTGAGCAATGCACTTTTCTCAATTGGTGTAGAATGTAATGTGAAGTGCAATTCTTATTTGACACTTAGAAATGGCCAAGTACTGTCTTGATATTTTTGAGCAAGCTGAAAGCTGGAAAGCAGTTTATCCCTCATTAAGCAATCCTGAGTTAGTCATGAAATGCAAATTATTTTAAGGGTTGGCCATATGACTTGTGTGGAAGTTGACTTTGAATATTCCAAATAAGAGGAATATGTTAGAAACACCAGAGAATTCCTGTCATGGATTCTTGTGCCTCCTGTGTCCCTTACTTGTCATCCTTGTGATCCACAATTCAGTTTCGAGGGTTTTTTTTCCTACATCTTGAACTTTTTTTTGAGCCCTGTTCATTTTTGTTGCAGCAAATGAAACCTATCTGAGGTGAATTAATTTTGTTTCTGTCTTTCAAGTGTTTCATAGTGTCTCTGCTGAAAGTGTCTGCAATGCATTGAAACATGAGTTCTTCATGCAAATATGATATATGGTTGAATTTGTTGTATTTTTTTATTCATAAATCAACAGTGTGGACTTAAAATGCTCTTTATAGTACCAAGAAAATTTTTCATTTATGTCAACTACTTCCATTTCAAAGCATGTACATTGTTTTAAATGACCTTAAAAGCTTAGAATGGAGTCCATAATGCATTTCTTACCTTCCAAGAGTAAAAGTTTTTTACTGTTCTCAAAAACGGTTGGCAAGATTTGGTATCATGCTATGAAAAATGATAGTGATGCAGTGTTTCATATATTAATGCCTTTCATACTTGTCAAATAGGAGAAGAATAATGCATGAATACATGTCTTGAGATTCAGTTTCAGAATATAACTGTTTTCAGAACAAATTCTGATTTGCTTTCATAAATAATATTGAATGTAGTGAGTATATACAGCTTCTCCAACACAATAATGTTTTGAAATACATCCAATATTTATTCTAATATTCTGAACTCAATATTCAGTAATCCAAAACCTAAAATACTAGCATGGCTTAGCCCTGCTATCTGTTTTGAAAGCTTATGTTTCTAGAGAGGAGTGTTCTAAAATAAAACATTTCCCTGAAAGTCTACTTCCTGAGTTCATATGCTAAAACTTTCTGCTGTGTACTGTACCCTAAATATACAGGGTTCATGATACTTCAGGTACCGTAGTTCAGAAGAACACTGACATGCCTAAAGGGATTTGGGTGGTTTTTTGTGGAGGCTGGTGATCATCTTCTGCGGGTCACTCCTTGCTTTGGAGGAACTTGCACCTGAGGAAATGTGGGCTGTGGACCTGCATCATTGTGAAGGTCCCTGTGGGTGGTTGCTCTAAGTATGGGTTGTAAGGGGATGGTGAGCAACTTTCTAGTGGAAACCCAGAGGCAGGTTATGTGCAGTCCTCTGAACCTCAACTCTCAAAGTCTCAAGCCTAACAATTTGATAGTGGAAAATCAAACCCTCTCTAGTGAGGCTTTTTCATGAGCCTTCGTTTCTGTTGAGTCTTTAAAAGAATTTTGTGGAATGGAGTATTTTGCTAAGCACAGTTTCTTCAATTATGTATCTTTTTTCTCCTGTGCTTTTTGTATTGTACTGTGATTTGTTCATTGTTTCCATTGATCATCCTGCCTGACCCCAGATTGTGTGTGTCTCTAACAGTGATAATGCTCTATGTAAATGAAATAATGGGTGCAATTCTCTTTGTCCTTGCTGTTACTGAAATACTGTACCAATTTAATCTCACAAGGCTACAGCGTAGTGAATCAGTTGGGCTTTTCTGAACTTTATAGAATGTTTTACAAAGAGATTTCAAGAATGACAATCAAGGAGAAAAATCATTGAAGCCATTTTACAACTATTCCTTCCTCCCACTGCTGTCTCAATTCAAAAAAACACCCCCAAACCCAACCAACCAAAACAAAAAAAAAAACCCAAACAAAAACAAACAAACCCAAACCACAAAGCAACCAACAACAAAAACCCCGACCCAGAAACCGTCACACCTCAAGGGTTCTCACCTGTGTTATGCAGGAAGGCCTCCTTAAGGCCTCCAAATTCAAGTAACATCAAACAACCTGGAAGGAAAGAGAATAAACAAACAGCTCATCTGCACAGAGAGAATATGTTTGTGAGTACATAATTTAGTTTACAGTGTGAAAGAAAAAAGTGACTGAACAGTAATTAGTTTACAATATTGTTTGTAATAATGTTTTATGATTAGCAGAGCATAAATGGAAGAAGATGAGTGAGGGATTTTGCATTAGTGCTATGGATTGCCTCAGCTTTGATATAAACATGAGAGGATTATCTCTTTATTAACATGTCTGTTGGCAAAAGATGAAATATTTCTGGTGTTGCTCTGTATAACAACCAATTTTCCAAATAAGGAAATGAAAGCGTCTCTTTTTCCAAGGGTCAAAGTTAGCAAAGGAAGAACAGAAATCTGCTTTCCTGGGCAATGACACCTGGGTCTATGAGGAGGGAGGGATGCTGCAGATTGTTTGTTCTTTTTTGGTAGTAGCCAGGCTACTGCTCAGCATAAGAGAAAGGTGATTATATTGTCACATTTCAGGGAGAGTCAAGCACTGTAGTAAATTGCACTGGGTAATTAGGTTTAGAAAACTTGCTGAAAATTAGTCAATGTCATTTACACATTAAACATGAAAACATGCACGTGTTTTAAATTTTTTGATGAGGTTTAAAATTGAAATTTAAAAGCAGAATTCAGACTTTGCTTGTAATATTTGACTGCACTTCCTATTTCCAGTAGCACATCTGGTTCATTGCTAAAATTTTCTGTAGAAATTTGATTACAGCCAGAAACCTATTTTTTGCTTTAGGAACATCAAATTTAAAAAAAAAAAAAAAAAGGGTGTCCAACTAAAATGATAAGTATGTTTTGCATCTCAAAGCTGAATCTTACAGAATAGCAAGGGAACTGGTAATCTGAAATATTAAAGTGTCTTTGTAATCTTCTGGCTGAAGAGCCAGCAGACAGGAGGGTCACAAAAAGATTCAGGCCAGAGGGGATCTAGCCAATCTTCTGCTCAAAGTAGGTCAGCTCTGAGGATCAACAGAACTTTGTCTAGTTGGGCTTTGAAAACCTCCAAGGATGGAGTTTGCACAAGCTCTCTGGGCTCCTGCTTCTCTGCTTAATTATTTTTTAGTCACTTTTACCCTTGTACCTAGTCAGAATATCTTGTTTTGTTTGCTGTCTTCCATTTTCCTTTAGTGCACCATGATAGGCTTTATCATCTTTATGTCCCCCTACTACTGGAGGGTACTGGAGAGGCTACCATTAGGTTCCTCCCAAATCCTTGTGGGTTTTGCCAACAAGCCCAGTTGCCTCAATGATTTATCAAAGGCCATTTGGTTGGGTTTTTTGTGGCTCACTGAACTTGTTTGACTTTGCTGATATCATTAATTCATTATGTCTGGAGAATCCAGAACTGGATGAAGTTAGTGCAGACAGTCTGACTAGAGCAGAACAAAGCAGAATTGCTCCCCTTGAACAACTGACTGTGCTTCCACTGATACAGTCCAGGATGTTGTCAGCCTTCACTTCTTCCAGCACATTCTGTAATGTGTACATTGTGCTGTCCACCAGGCCCCTCAAATCCTTTTCTTTTAAGTAGAACTGTTCTCCAGCCAGTCTTTTCTCAGTCTGTACTGTTGTTAGGGTTAGTTCCTCCCAAGGGAAGGACTTTGCATTTATCAGTCTTGAGTTTCATGAGGTTGGTCCATTTTTCCACCATGTCTGTTCCCCAGAATTTACTTTATTTTTGCATGGCCAAGATCAGCATTTGTGAAGATCCTCTGTTTCAGTTTATCTGTATCTGTGTAAGTGAAAGTGCATTAGGCACATCTCACTGTCTCTGGTCACTGGGAAACCACCAAGAGTGGGTGAGGTGATAGGAATCACCATTGGTTGAAAGATGTCACTATCAGGTGTGTAGCACTTCTCCGCATCAAGTACTTCTTAACTTCTTTCTGGTGACAGGACTTCTTGGGAGAGTGGATGGTAACAGTACTCCCTCCCTGATGACCTTCAATCTGCAGAAGATGATGGCTTCTGAGGAACAAATGTTCTTTGCATTCACATGAGATGTATTCCTTCCCAAGAAGAGTGTTGGTTCTGTGGTTAGTGTGAATAGTTATATGAGATGTCCATGCTTCCCAGCTGTCTACTAACATTGAGTTTCCTATTGGTCAAAAAGTATAACAAATGTTCAAGATATACAAAATATGCTGAATAACTGACACTGAATACTGATGGGAGAAAATTCTCTCTAGGAAATGGTGATACCATACTTTGAGAACAGGAGACAGTAATGTACTTGAGACTGTATAAATCAGTAGCCTTGCATAAGGTAAGCTAACATGCTAGTTATTTATAGTTCTAAGAATAATTCAATAGTTATGTCTCTTCTATGCATTTAAATTGTGAGATAAGTAAGAGTTCTTTTGCACCAGATGGTCTAAACTACTTGATACATCACAGTAGGGAAGTCAATCCATGTACTTGCTTTTAACCTCTGATACAGTAGGTGTTGTCCTTTGGAATGTCCCATTAAGCACCTCTTCTCTAATGTCACTGTGATGGTGAGTTGTGTTTGCTGTCCTTGTTCTTTTTGTGACTTCTGAACTGGAAGCTATTTCAGTGCAGTCTTTTTAGAGCCTTAACAGCAGCCTGTAGATGACTGCAGTCAGAGGCACTGCAGAGTTCAGTAAGGTTGGTTATGTTTCTGAAATCCCCACAGTTTTTACAGAGGAAAAGACTAGTCCTGGTACACATGCAACACAGTTCATTTACTGCAACAATGGGCTGTGCTTAATGCATGTTGAATATTTTTCTCTAACTCTTTTAGGAACTATTTGTAAGGGGATTAAAGGGTCAAGGATAGTTTTATCTACTTCCTGGATGAAAGTATTTTGCCATTACACAGAAAAGTGGTTAGCTATTTAAAAATTCATATCACGGATTAATGCCTCTAATGTCTAAGATGTGAATATTCATTCAGATTTGGATCTCTTGACTCTTCAATGTTATGTCACTAAAACTTCTTTTTCTCTGCTAGTCATATTTTCCTTTAAAACTCAAGAACAGTCTTTTATTGGGCTGTCAAGGCTGCACAATTTTTTATAATGTTCAGAATGACATCATGTTCCTGTCTTCTCTCCTTGCATGGAAAGAAGTCCCTTTGCAGTGATATGTAGAAGACTGCAGATGTTTGGGTTCAGATGTATTTAATACAGTTCATATTCTTGAGACAACTGAGATTTGGGATGAAAAACAACATCCACAGTTTAGAGAATATCCTACCTTCCATTAACAGCTGAGCCCCCCTAGTGATTGCTTGCTAAGGTCATTATATGAAAACAAAGTTTGCAAAGTCTTGAGAAAGATGCAGTATTTCCATCCTCAAAAGCTGGAGGTAGTTGAAGTGCTAAGAGTTACGCAGATACTCAGTATGCTTACATCTCTCATAAAGATTAAGCTTTTCCCTTTAACTGATAATCAAGATCCACAAAAGGGAGGAGCTTTTTGAAATGTGTGTTGGAGGGAGACGGGTATAGAGTATTTTTGGCATAGTTGCCCCAGATCTGCACTGTCAAATCTATTGCCCAGTCTAAATTTGACTTTTGGCTTAAGACGCACTTTGTCCTCGGAGTCTTTTATGATCTGGTTATGTGTCTTCCACTCACCTGACTGAATTTCATCCACTGTGACTCAGATGTTTCAGAGGGAACTGGAACAGATGCTTCTTGTGAAGGTGGTGTAGATGGAGTAGGGAATGAGAATCCCAGCTCTGGTTCCATAGTAGTTTAGAACATAAGGAAAAACATCATATCTGGTTAATATTTAAGATGAAGCTTTCCATGAGCAGGTGATTTTTAAATAGATATTTCAGGTATATGAGCTAACTTGCTTCTGGAGTATAATGCATGAAATGTGACAGTGAGAATTTACTGGATTAGATGGGAATGTGTTAATACCTGCTGTGTATGTACTAACGAAGGTGGTTACAGGTTTTTTCCTTTGGTTACTCAGCTGTTTATGCACCATTTAATTACATGTTGTTGCTTTCATGAGGGCTTGGTGAATGCTAGATAAACTTGAAGGACAAAAAGCAATAGAAAAGTCAGAGTAGGCAGACCCCTTCCAGAGAGGGAAAGTGGTCTTTGGTGAGAAATGAATTGGGTGTTAGTCTGAAGCAGCTGTTGGTTTAGGTAAGAAAGGTGTGAACTATGACACTGCATGGACAAGGACTGCTCCACTCTTTGGTGTTGATGGTGCAGCTCCATGCAGGGCACAGTGCATCGTGTCCTTTAGCTTTTGCTGCCCATCTGCAGCACCTGAGGGTGCTGAGGGGAAGTGCTCAAGCACCTCCACTGACTGTTCTTCCTTGTTCACTCGTGTGCTCGTCTTGGCTCCGGTCTCTGCTGACAAAATGTGTTGTCAGACCTATTGAATTTGGTTTACCTGCAGTACAAGTCCATGACCAACCTTCAGCTTTTTTTTTTTTTTTTCTCTTATCTATCTTTAATATAATTGTTTATTTGTGAAGCTGTTCCTTAGAGACAGAAAATCTATTAAAATCCCAAGGAAGTAGTGTGAGAGCTTATGCTTAAAGGTGAAGCCAGGTGTCTGTGCACAATTAACTTGATGCAATACTTGTCTTCTAAAACTCCCAGTAATGATGAGTCCATTTTGAAGGACTCATTTGCTACCAAATGTCTTTGAAGACAGAATTATGAGAAAATTAGTCTTTCTGTGCCTGTTTAATGATTATTGAACCTAGTTTCACTACCTCTGTTTTGAGAAAGAAACTGCTGTTTTGAACTGCAAGATTTTTGCCTAGTCAAATCCAAGTGGATGGAATACTAAGTTGCAATGGAAATACTATTATGAGTTCCTGAGCAGAAATATTTTCATGACTGCTCCATGACTGCATGAACTGTTCTGTGCTTCTATTTTTTTCAAGCTGGACCAACATCTTAAAATTCTGGCTCATTATATTTCCTGCATAAGGCTACAGACCTGGTTTCCGAAAGTCATTCCTCATTCATCAGGACTATGTGAAGAAACCACCATTTGCATGTGTCAAGTGCCTAATTTACAGTTGTTATAGTATGTATAATGTAACTCTTCTAGGTAACATCATTTTGGGAGTTTGGTCTAGATTTTTTATATTTAGGTTTTTAATTTCTTTGTGGCACTGCATAGTTGAAAGCAGAAACAACAACAAAAAAAGCGCTTTAAATAAGTTCTGTTACATGTCTGTGAAGAGTCTATTTGATTAAATGTATATGACACTAGAAAAAAGATTAAAACTGGTTTTAAAATGTAACATTTTGGGAAAAGTCTACAACATGAAATACAAACAGTTTACCAGTCCTGTGTGTCTACTCTGAGTTCTCCTTTGCTTTTCAAACAATACACCTCATTATAGTTACAATCAAATTTTAGTGCAAACTGTTATAGGTAAAGGCTCACTATCATTGTGTATAATTTATGATATCGGACCCTTCTGGGCTTGTTTTTTAAGTGCAGTATGCCTCATTTACTGTTCCCATGATCCCTTGTGATGGATCTTTACAGACATGTAAAATAACTTATGTTCTTGATTATAAGAAGTTACCACTTCAGATTTCACTTTGCTATACATCATAAGCTTTGAAATGAATTGCCAATTTAGTTACAGTTCTGGAGAAGAGTATTTGGGAATTGTCAGCTTGTGATTATATAACATGGAAAGACAGTCTCTTATCTAGCATTCTTACATGATCAAATAACTTTGGTTGTGTATCCTAAAGATATGTATTGCTAGAGGTATGTTTTCAGAATAAAATGTTCTAACATAGTATAATATCAGGGAAAAACGCAATTCTATTTTGTAAGCCTTCCAAATTTCATGGGTGAAATGGTAATTGTCAAAACACTGGTAAACAGAGGACAATAGAGGTGACAGCTGCGTCCCTACTGCAGAAGTAGGAGCTATGTCCCTTCCTCTGCACCTTATAACGTGGAGGTGATGGTTTTCTCACTCCTTCCTTTGCTTTTCTGTGCAGGTAAAGTTTGTCATGCTAACTGGGTGTTCAGAGCCAGAGAGTCTCCTCTCTGGATGCTTAGGAGTCAGACACCGCAGGGATACTGCCCTGGAGCGCAGATACAGGCTAAACTGTCTGCCAAAATATTTTCATGTCTGGTCTTAGTGAGTCCCACCTTGATCAAAGCAAAGAAAGGGCAGTTAACCGGCTCACTTATTAGGAATTGTCTGGGGACAAGAAAGGGCATTTGTCGGTGTTTGACACTTCAATGACATTCAAAACCACGTTATGTTTCAGCTTTCATCTGCTGCCCTGGTTGGAAGTACAGCAGTCTTGAGGCTGTTTTAGTTTGATCTACAATCAGCGTTTCTTCCCACTCTCACAAATGTTGCCTAATACAAAGCTGTAGTCTTAATTAAAATGTGTGTGTCTGTAGTGGACAATGGAAAAAGGAAAGGAGATGTCCTCTCGCTACTCTTTCAACTTCAATAAGTGTCATGACAGTGAAGTGCCTTGGGTTTGTCTGTAGAAATGTTATAAGGAAATTAAAAGGAAGATATATTCTCCAAAGTATTTCTATCCTAATGGTAAAAGATAAGAAAATATTATATTTGTGGGAAATTATATAGAATAATAGATGTTGTATGACTGTATAAATGCAAACAGTCCTTTCTTTCTCTACTTCTTTCCTTTCCCTTTTTATATCAAAATATCTGTAGCCCTTTAGGCTTCCAGCCAGTCAGTCTCCAGCCTATACTGTTCCTTGGGGTTTACTACTTGTTACTAACCATCATATTTTTGTGGTGCTTCCTGTGCATTTATCCTTGTGGTGAGATCAGCACCACATCATCCCATTATCCTCTGATGCACATCCTCTCCCACCTGGATGTATTTGCTGTCTTGGTGCAGTAGATCTTAATCTGGAGCATTTGACTTTTTTATGGGAGAGAATTTTGGAGAGTGGTTAGAATGGAGACGTTTCTTTCCTCTTCTCTGTCTCAAGCAAAATGCTGGGGGGAGGGAGGTGGAAAGATTTGTGTTAGCACATCTCTGATTTGACAGAAGTACTGCTTCATGGCACTGGATTGCCTCTAGTTCTTTGGATGCAATTTGAGCAACCATGTAGACATTGCTTTGTCAGTAAGCAGGTGGCTTCAATGACAACTTTGCTTGTGGATATGCAATGAGGCCTGAAGGAATGTGGGAAAGCCACAAGAGAAGATTTCTTGTCATCTGTCAAGGCTTGTCAAATAAAATTAGCAAGTGGAGAGAAATATGCAATTATATATTTAGTCAAGAGAATGAAATACAAAAATTATAGATGTATTGATATATCTAGATGCAAAAATATATAATTGGATATATTTCTGCAAAACACTGAGGGAAGGAAGATGTGAACAGAAGCTTGCAACTGGCTCACAAAGCCATCTGCTAAAATGGAACTCTTTGAGGACTGACTTTTTCCAAGATTGATTGGTGCCAAATTATCTTTGTCCTTGAATACATCTATGTATTATCATCATGGATTCATCTATATATTGTCTTCATGGATTCAGAATGAAAGAAAGGCTGATGGTTTAAAATTAGACGAATTAGGATGATAAAGCCTTCAATTATGCTAATGTTAAAGCGGGAGGTGCTCCACAGGCTTCTGTCAGGGCGGACACATTTAAACCAGGGTAGAACAAGGCAAGTAGTCCAGGTTATTACTGCTACCTTTGTTATAATATTTAGGAGGTATGATGTTAATGGGAATCTAAATTAGGAAGAATAGTAAAGAAGGAAGGGGAAATATAACAAAAAAGGAATACTGAGGTGTCCTTGTGCTGAAGTCTTCAGCCTGAACCATTGAAAAGATAAAGAAGCAGAATAGGAGTTTCATATCCTTACAGGATTTTAAATAAAAAATATTTTTCATGGAATGACTTAACGTGGCTGGGTAAAATATTGAAGTTTAACATATAACCCTAGACCAGATAGTGTGACACTTCTGGCTACCCTCTGGAACTGCTGTGGTGCTGCAGAGACCTGCAGAGTCGTGCTGCCAACTATTGGTAGATTGATTGAGAGCAGTACTCCCACAACACACATATTAACATGCCATATGCCAGGAGCTGACATGTATAGTGGACAAGATAAAATAGAGTAAGAGGTGTTACCAATTACATTATTGCTTAGGCTACATAAATCTTAGAAATCAATATTTCATTCATTGTAAGTACATATGATGCAATTAAAAGTAGCAAGAAGAGAATGTCTCTGTACCTATGAAGCTTCTGGCTAAGACTGGTGGCATAGGACACCTGTACTGCAGTTGGGGAACGACAGTGCACTTTAAATGGAATAACTGCGGGAACAGATGCTCGCACATTAAGCTCTCAGCTTTACATACAGCTGAAGTTTACTTTCAGGCTTGGGAAGTTTATTTTCAGGCCTGCAGGGAATCTCAATGGGATGTGTGACAAGTGGTCACCTTGCAGGAAGCAGGAAAAAATTTACATTTTATTTCTATTAATTCTAGGTGGTGTTTTTGTTTTTTTCCCCTTTGAATGTGAAATGGAAGTTGATGTAATGATCATAGAGGATTCCAGGTTGACAGCTCTGAAAACAGAATGCTTTTGTTTATCAAGCATCTTAGTGTTCCTCATTTGCACATTGGAGAAGATCCCATCTATAGGAATGAATTTTTATTCATAGATGTTCTTTCCTTCACTGGGATTTCTATGACTGACCATAAATGCACATTGGATATGCCTTTCTAATCTCTTTTACTTTATTTGGATTAAAAAAGAATGAATTTACAGCTAATCTAGTGAATATTTCCATGCAGGTATGCAGTGTTTTCCTCTCAGTTACTTTAGGTTTCAAATACTGCTCTCAGAGACAGTGTCTGTTCAAATTTTGTACACTGGTCTTTGAGTTGTTCTAGATTAGTCTGATGGGTTTCACAGTGATTTAGTAGTGAAATATGTCACTTTGCTGGTTGCTTAAGTACTCATACTTTTTCTCAAATAGCCAGGGCAAAAAAAGAGGTCAGTGATGTCCACAGTGAGTGAGAAGTATTTGATGAGATATCTAAATATTTTCCTTGCTTGTTTGGAAACAAGAAACTATAATGGCTACTGCCTATGAACCAATATAAAATATCTTGAATTACCAACATATAAGACAATTGAGGTTGGGCTGCTAGCAAATGAAAAAATTCTGAAGGAATTGATAGCAATTCTGTAGTGGTAAATCCTACTACATAGTGAGCACAATGCTTTCCTCAAAGATCCAATCATATGTCGATAGAAGGATTGCAAAATATCTGCCAGAAGAGCTGTGTGTCAGGATTTTCATCCATATATTTGGATCTCCAAAGGACACTAAGCAGGTGGCCATGGATTCTGTGTTCCCTTCTTAGCACTTAGGACATTTTGCACTTGCTTCTTCTGTGTGAATGGTCAAACGCACCAGCGTGCAGGGTGCTGATCCCCACTCAGATCCCACCTCCCCTGGGAAAAACTGGCTAAACAGTGTCCTGAACTGCTGCTTGACACTGGAAAAACTAAACCAAGGTGGTGAAACCTTACATTTTGCATCTTTCCAGAGTGAAGGCTTTGAGAAAATGATGCTGCCAAAATTTTGCTTGTAGCTAAAGCAATGCCATCCTTCTTTCAGCACGTACTAAGTGTGGGTTTGTACCAAGCAATTAATAAAACCTCTTCACCCTCTTCATGTTGCCAATATGGAGCTGTGTATGTTTGTGCTGTCTTGTTGCCTCTCGTTTTGTCCAAACTTATAGCAATTAATAATGAAGAAGGGAGAGTTTTCAACCTCGTGTACACTTGTAGCCCAGTGTTTTCTTTAAGCTGATATACTGCCCTCGGGAAAAAGAATATGAAATAACAGGGAAAGGCTCAAGCAAAAGAAATATCTTTGACTGTAGAGGGAAAAAACCCTACAACAAATCAAAAATGCAACAGACTGCTTCTGAAAATAAAGCTGCTGAAATTTCATTTGCAAAACTGGTATTTGTATATATTCTTAACACCTTTACAAATTAAGTTATCTTTGTAATTGCAAATTTTAAGTTCCACTAGGATGGGGCCGAGTTCAGGACCAGTGATGCAAAGTAAAACCAGCCACAATTTCTTGACTTTTTTTTTCCCCACTGAAATGGTGTGCACTGCTTCAAACTGTTGCTGTACCAATTAATGTGTTTTGTAAAACATTCTGACATAGTCTGAAAATCTGGAAGTTGGAAGGGTTATATGTATCTCATATTAAAGCATTTTGCAGATGTTACTGACAAAATTAAATATTCTTTCCCATTTCTGAAATGTGTTTGTAGATGCTTTAATTAGATCATATTTTTCCCTGAGTATTTCATTTCCTTTAAGGCTTCTGTTCTACATAGTTAGATATATTCTGTAGGCCATTAAAATATCTAGCAGTAAAGATAGATTATGAGCTTCTATTCTTAGAATGACTAGAGTAAATGTACTCTTTGCCATCTTCTCTTAACCTGAAGGATGGTAAGTACTTATTTTTGTTCTGGGGTCATTCTCATCATCTGTTCCATCCCCACCATTACCACCCCCCTCTCCATCATGTCTAGGTAATCAAATAGATAAATAAGAAGTGTATAAATAGTTAAGACATTAATAAAAACTTCATCCCTAATAGACATGCAACTAATCCTGCTGCTCAATTTCAGTATCTTTTGGTGAGCTCTGTCAGGCTTTCAGCTGTTTTAGCTTGTATTTCCCCCTTAGTTAGAAAACAAACAAATAACAAAACCCAAACAAACAGCACAATTCATTTCAGAGCATGTACAGGAGCTGAACTGCTGTGGCGTTGCTACCAGTCTCATTCCAGGGTTGTAAGTCCACTTAATTGGAGTTACACGGGTAGCTGGAGTTTGCTGTGCCACACATGACCAAGGCATGTCCCAGGTATTTCATCTGGCTCCCAGCTCTAGATATACCCGTTGGCAGCTTCTGTGTGTGAGGCTGAGTTCAAGGTAGTCCAACCTGCTGTGGGCATTTAGCTTTAGGCAAAAACTCCCCTCTGCTGACAACTGACTGGTTGGGAAGTGAGATTTTAGAGTCTCCACCGGAGCATGCCTGCAGTGCAGCACTGGCATCATCAAGAATCTTACACAGATTCAAAATAAATGCTGACAAACGGTCTTTAAGTATTAGTAAACATTAAGATTTTTCTTGGTTTGTCCATCCTTTTTTCTAATGTAGGCTGTTAGTTTTCGGTTCTGAGCAGCATTTAGAGATCGTGCAGTTAATACACGGTAGTTCATGTGTGTTTTCTTACTATTGTACGAGGTGTTAACAGTCTTCTGTAAGAGCCCTCTCACCTTCACTGGATGGCACTTAAAATTCAGGGCCGCTTTTGTTCTGTAAGACCTACAAAATACTCTGGAGCACAAACCTGTTTGTTGTTACATTCTCTATCTGCATTTAAAATGCGCAGAATTTTGTTTTTTCCTTGCACAAACATTTTGTCTGCTTTAGAGTTTATCCCTGAAATTGGATCACTCCGAATCTACAGTGACCAAAAGTAGAGTTCGGTGTTTATGCAAAGAATGAAAAGTATGAAAAGAGACCCAGTACCCAGATTACTACATAGGTTTTCCACTGTGAATGGAAATTCTTGAGGAGGAATAGGGACTGTGGCATTTTAGCACAAGATGCTAGTACATCTTCTATAAGTAGTGTGCTATTTCTCTTAAGAATGTAGTTTCCTGAGAAAAAGTACCATAAATTAGAGTTTATAGGATAATTCAGTCCAACTATTTGTTTGGTTTATTTTTCAGTAGTGATTAAAATTAACACATTTTCAGAGTTTAAAATAGGCAATGTGAGAACTATTTATATGGATATTTTATTGAATTAAAAAGTTGATTAGTTACTGTGTCTTCTAGCATTTATTTTCTACTTGTATTTTTATTTTTCTAGAATTCAATGTAGTAGAGGAACTCCTTTCTGTGTTATGGGATTTTTTTTTTCTTATAAATTGCTACTGTAAGAAACCACTAAGAAAATTTCTAAGCTCTATTGTAGACTCACATTGATAACTGGAATTTATTTTTAAAGATGGCATTTTCTTTAGTTGGAATGGTCAGAATGTTATGTTATGGTGTCTATGAACACCACCATACATTCATTTCCCCTGATTCTTAATCACCATTTTGCCTGACTCCTTTCAGTAGGTCCTTCTGGAGCTCCTCTTGTGATTTGGCAAGACTTGGACTCCTCTCCCCACCCTCTTTTCTAGGTCAGTGATGAAGATGCTGACAGACCAGTGTCTGGGGAGTGCTGCTGCCCAGCTCTCACCCTGTCCTGCGGTGGCTGAGGCCAGTTATTTGCTTTTCTCTTTTGTTTAGAATTCACTCCAGAAATGGATATTTTCTTCCTAAAGTACTGGAACTTTACTCTTTAAAATAATTTTGAAAATACAGCTGTTCTATGTTCATGGAATCCCCTTCATTCTGATGTTGTTAGACATTACTGTCTAGTTTTTAGGACTGACAGGATTTCCCCTCACAGAAACAATCCTGCACTTCCATAATAAGCTGTATTAACCAGTTTGCTCAGTTATTTTATTTCTTATCATAGCTACTATCATCTTACCAGAGAAGACATTCAAAGTTGCCAGTCTATCTGAATCCCTTCTTGACCTTTATTTTGTTTATGAGGGGCAGTTTTCCTGGGAAAAGACCAGTCCTCCAGCATGGTGACTGTGCTGAAAGTTTGCATAGGGAGGGAAAAAGCACAAGAAATCATGTTGTGTCACAAAAGCAACAGATCCTCATTATTTCAGAAGGAGAAGTGAGCTGTGTATTTCCTGGTTTTCTTTTTTTATTTCGATCATAGTGAGTTCAAAGAAGAACCTTTATTGGACTTGGTGGTTCCTTGAGATGATTTAAACCTATTATTTCTGGATTTTTTTTTTTTCTGCAGAGCAGTTGGAGGAAAAGAGGATAACATGGCAGTCCAATGTGAATGTCAGTCATTTGAGAATGAAATGATTCATTTTGCTGAAATGAATTTAAGAGAAATTCCTCCTATAATGCAGAAATCCAAATTAGTCTATATTTGACTGTAAATCTGTTTTCCTGCTTTTGAGCTTTTATCAAGTTTTGTTCCTCTTTTTTTTGTATTTTTTTGCATAATTTCAGAAAAGTACAGGGGTTTTCAGACTTTCTCCCTTATTAACTGAAAAGAAAACCCAAAAAAACCCCAAACCCACAAACGCTCAGCACCTCTCCTTGAAGAACTGCTCTTGTTGTATCTGTACATGAGGCACAGGAAGCTTAGTTAGGATTACAGTCTTTTCCAGTCTATTCACTTTTGAGCTCTCTCCCTTGGGAAGCTTAGCCTCAGGCTTTTATGACACTGATATAGTGCTAGGTGACATAAAGGGAATTTTTCCCCCCCCCAACACAAATCCAGCTGTTGGGATACTGGAGACCCTGCTGGTGTTTGCAGCACTGCTTCATCCCTTAGTGGTTCTGGAGTTCACTTTTGCACTGGAAACTTCCATGAGTAGCAGCATTTGCCTGTGCCAAGCCCCTGGAACTGGACCTGCTGTACAGTGTGGACAGCCAACAGCCTGGCTCCAGTGATGTGCTTCAATCTCTTAGGCTCAAATACATCTTTCGTCATTGTCCTCTTAGCAATTTGCTGTTGGAGGAACGTTTTAACCTTTAAATGGGAACTTATGTTCTCATCCTTCCATCATCCAATTACATAAATAGTAAAATCTGTTAAAATATCTGAAAGTTAGACAAACTTGATCAACATAACCTCATACTGAAAAGGAAAAATGGAGAATATATTATGTGAAAATATAGAAGATACAGTAAGTTTTTTAATATAGAAGTATGTTTTTCTTAGCTTTTACAAATAGTATTTAATTATTTTTGTGTATATTTGGCAGAAGACCTTTGTTTACAAGTCAGTGTTTCTAAGTATGACCGATACTTCTGTATTGCTCCTGACACAGAACCATTCCTGTGTATAAAATCAAACTGAATGTTGCGGCCATCCTGTTCAAGTGCACCATCTCAGAGGCATTCAGCTAAATTTGCCATCAGTAACCTCTGTGCAGTTTAGGAACGACTGAAAACAATACAAAAAATATTGCTGTACGCACTTGAGTTTTGCACTGGTGCTGCTGAAATGAAAAGCACAGTCCCTGGAATGCTTTGATAGGCACAAAGAGGGCTCAGTTGAATATTGAGTGCATAATTCAGTTTTACACTTGTACCAGTGCTCTGGATTTCAATGTGTTCAGGCAAGCTCTCACCTGCTGATGTCAGATGTGTATCCAAAGAAAAAGATTTTCCTGGACTGTTGAGACAGTGCCTGATCCTGAGCTTCTTGACAGAAAGGCAGTCCTGGTTTCATGATACACAGTGGTCTAAAAGCAAAGAAGTAATACATGGATATTTCACTATAAAACCTTAAAGCATTTTCTCAAGAGTTGTGAGCAATCTCTAAGTGTTGATCCAGTTGAACTCTACTGGTGAGCTTTCAAAACCACAAAAAAAAGGAGCTGCATGCCCTGTAAATATTATTTGCTTTTGGACCTTATAGTTAACTGCAAAAAATTCTGAGCTCTTCCTCAAAGATAATCTCTAAAGAGTTCTTTGTTTCAAGTCTGGATTGAAGTCAAGACAAGTTTTATTGGTCTGTATAGAAGGAAGACTTGCAGGTTAAACATTTAGCTTCATTTTGACATGTTTGTGTTGCACAGAAGCACGAATTTGAACTCAAACAATACTGGGGCAACATCCTGAATCATCTTCTTTTCTATTGTATATCATACAAACTTGGGAATGTCAGTCTGTGGTCCCTATTTTACTTCAGAACTTTCTTTACAAATTTCAGCAGCCCTTCAATTCAGAGTTTGTTTTTGCTGTTTGTTTTTTTCATCCTTTTTGTTTTTAATGTCAGATGCAGGAAAAGAAGGCCCCCCATGACTTTGAAATGGTTTCTCCTCCCCTCTAAAAGCTCACAGAGCCATCCATCATGGCATTTGAACCCAGAATTACGAGGCAATTATCTCAGTAATAGCCTCAGTGAAAATCATGGGGTTTCCTTTTATAAATGGAAATTTCAGTATTGATGTAGGTGAGTGAAATGAGAACTTTCAGAGCAGTAGGAGGATAAGGATGACCTTTCATTTTTTACCTCCTTCCATCTCCAGGGAATTCTGGAAATCTCAGAAAACCCTAAGGATTTGGTGATCAGATTACTTTGCCTGAAACAAGGACTTTGAAAACACTTGGACTGATTATGTGATAGTAATTTGTGTCAATCTGCTCCTACATATTTGATTTATAACTATTCTTTTGTTTCTTAATTTTATGCAAGTGTAAAATAATGAGTAATTCAGACTGGAAAAGCATGCATGATTTTTGAAATAGTACTTCTTGGGCAAGTTGCCATGGGATTTTTCCTGATATGACTAGTATTTGTGTCTGGTTTTTAAAATTGTATTTTTAAACAATTAAAAACAAGCAGTTATCTCAGTGGCTCAGGGAAAAAAAAAAAGTCCACATCATAGGTGGCCACTGAGGTAGTGCTGCCACTGAAATGGTGAATCTGATGGTCCTGTCAACAAAGCAGCTGTCAGTACCAGAACAAAATGCCTCCTTCCAGTGGCGTGCTCTGTGCATGCAGTGTTAACTGACAATGCTAGAACAGATTTGTCAACATGTTATAATATCATTTAACCTGAAGATTGCATGCTAGCAACACCCTTTGTCCCAAGTGAGCTGCATCAAAAGGAGATGGAATCCAATTTGTATTCTATTGAGAACACAAAGTGCAATTCAGTGTTTATAATGCTGTGTCATGTGAAAACTGTGATACCAGTTAGTATTTCAGCAGTATTTTTTTATTTCAGAGTGCTGGTTGAGCTGGAAATGCCCAGGGCTTCCTAATTCTTTGATTACCAAATTTTCTCTCATTTGTTTATCATGCTTTTTAGTTCTTCCTCATGTTTCTCAAAGTAAAAGGTATGTAAGTACCTAAGCAGAGTAATAACTTTTTTTTTCTTGCATTTGAAGTGACTATGGCTAATTCAGTCCATTCAGTTATATCCTAAAACTTAAATGCCTTTTTTAAGGTCTGTAGAAAGCAATTATAAGGCTGGTAACTTTGAACTATTGAACCGCATGCCTCAGTGCTGTTGGCAATGCTAAAAATGGGAATATTAGATTAAATTTTTTCAAGCAGAAAGTTCTAATAACTCAAGTAATAATATTCATTAACTTCTATTTACACCATTTTAATCTGAATCCACACTGTTTGTTTTATTTTTATTTCCCCCTCCCAGAAAACCATTACAGACTCAGCTAAATGCATCTTTCACAGTGTATGCTAATTCAGGTTGGGTAGAAATTCCAGGTGAATTATCAAAGGTGTCTCGGTCCTGCCCGG
Source organism: Formicarius rufipectus (assembly GCA_013399695.1). NCBI lineage: Eukaryota > Metazoa > Chordata > Aves > Passeriformes > Formicariidae > Formicarius > Formicarius rufipectus. The sequence continues at coordinate 521,698 of VXAU01002749.1, forward strand.
CTTGGCTTTCATCGGCAGGGATGGAGCACGAAGTGCTGCAGGAAATCATTGCTGGGGTGGGGATGTCAATGACGACATCGTACCCAAAGAGCCCAAAAGCGACGGCAGCTCTGCGGACTCTTAGCGGAGCCCACAGCGGTGGCGGTGGGATGAGCCATCCCAACCCTCCCTTGTGCCGCTTGAAGGTGTGTAGGAGGAGACCACCGGCCTTTCAAAGACCTGGGGATGCTTTCCCCAGTTCTCCGATGTGCTGGTTTAGAGTTAAACCAGTATGAGAAATGAATTCAACTCAGAATGGGATTGCAAGTCAGAATAACAATTTATTAAAAGATCACAAAAATACACTGAAACAGAAAAGGAAATGTGTTTGTGCCACGAAAACACCAGATGTACAGCCCAACACAGTGGGGCACAAGCAGAGTGGAGCTCACCAACTCTGTGCTGAGCACCACATGGCCCCCCCTGAGTTCAAAGTAAAAAGAAAACAAGGTACCTGCTGGTGAAAGTGATGGTTGCAATCTGGTGGCAGTCTCAGTCTGCTTGCGGCTCTGCTCCTCCTCTGGATCTAAAGAGGGCCCCCAGTTTCAAACCCCAAGCTTATATTCACTTGGGCTCAAATGGGAAATGCCCAGTCCCTCCCCCTGGATGGAGACTTTCACAATGGGTGATTTACTCTGTGAAGTGAACAATGCATATTTTTGGAATCCCTGGTGGCCCATTAGCAGACATGACCCCTCAGGTGGGTGTGGAGGCAGGAAAAACTTCCTTATCTCACAGAAGTTCCTAAGCACCCAACTTGTAGCCTGAGGAGTTGGGTGTGCCTCAGATAATTGCTGCTAATGTGCCATTGTGAGCAGTTCGGTGGGAAAAATGACATAGAGGGTTTTAGAATACACAACCACACAGTGACAAACTGATCCTGGCTACTAAAACCAGGACACCCGAGAAGTCTGACAAGCAAAAGTCTCATTGCTCAGGCAGTGCCATGAGGGGAGAGGGGGTTTATGTGATGGGAGATAAAATAAGTAGAGGAGGCTGTTGAAAATGACAGCTTGAGATTCATTTCGGTAAATTCTAAGCTTTTCGACTTGTTGGGGTCTGTGACCAACCCCATTTCTGTTCATTGCAAAATGCTCAGCTCTGTCCTGCAATGAGATAAAGCTTTCCTGAGTGCCAAGGCTTTGGGCATGGTGCCTGGCAGGAAACTCTCTCTGCTCAGGAACTGATAACAGTGCGGGACTTGCAAAAGAGAAGACAAAAGACTTAAATGCTTGCTTTCTTGGCATCCTTTAAGAGAAAACAGCAGGGAAAGAAGAGCAGCACTGCAGATGTGAGCAGAGATAAGGGTATCCAGATCCATCCTTCAGCTTCTTTATTAACACAAGAGTGCAGAAGCTGATACTTTATATATTGTATAGCTGCATGAAAAGAGTGAGTACTGTGGTACTGAGATGCGATCTTATTAATTTTCCTCTCTTAATAGGTTGGTTAGAACATGGCTCATGCTTTTGCTTGGCTACTTAGCACCAGTATTGTCATGGCTTAGGTTGTTCACAGTAATAGAGATTTATGTGGGATAAAGTAAATGAAGCTGCTTTTCAGTGCCATTATCGTTATTAAAAAGGCTCCTCGCAGATCTTGCTATCAGTGCCACAGATCAGCACACACCTAAAAAGAGATCAGAGTACCACGTCCTGGAGAATGTGCCTGGCCAAAAGACTGTTCTATTAACTGCTAATAAAAATAAAAAATACTTGGAATTGCCATTACTAAGACTCCCGCTTAATAATGGTATTATAGCTTAATGTGAACCAGCCCCCCACTTTTGAATTTGTTTCTATTCTGATTGTAGTGAAAATAGCTGCTGTAATTACAGTTACAGCCATTTCACTTGGTGGCTGCACTTGTTCTGGTTCTGACAGTCTCACAGATTTCTTGTGCACAAGGAGGTGGCTTGAAGGATTCCTTGAGATTGCAGGTGATATCATTGTCTTGATTTTATGCATCATAGGCTGTATTTTCATCAGTCATGACTGCACTGACAGGTGCATTTCTCTGATTTAGCAAAAAAGCACGTGGCTAGAGCCTGGATAGTTTTTCTACTGTGTGCTGGATCACCCTGCCCCTAAATTACAATGCCTCCCTTAATGTGAAAGGCTTCAGAGTTGGGCCACTTATTTTCATATTTTTATTCATCCATTAGAGGTTGTGGTAAAAGTTTGCTTGCTTCCATTTCATTGTGTGCAACACTATTTTTGTGTCATCTAAATCTACATTTTCTGAGCAACTGTAAATTGTAAAAGTGGTGTTCTTTTGCACCTCCTACTCTAGTTCTAATATAATACCACGTGGTACATTAAATTTCTATGCATTTGAGCACTCTTGGTGGTCACTCGCCTAATTATCATGCTCATTAAGGACTCGTAAATACTTGGGATTTTGTCTGATGCCTGATCAGTTATTTTTGGTGACTTTTGCTTTGGGTTCACTCCCATTAATGTTGTATCCTTCAGTATGTCATCTCTATCTGTAAAAGCAGTCTTTTCCTGTCAAACATGCCTAGGTTACACGCTCATTAATGGCCTCAGGGAGTCCTTGATTTCCTTTATAAACTATTATTTATTTTATTTTTTAAAAAAATTTCAAGATGTGATACTTTGCTTTGGGAAACAACAGCTTTCAACCACCTCTCCAGATGCCTGGTTTTTTTTTGTGCCCAGTGTATATCGGAAAACAAGGAGCTGCCTGGCTGCTGCAGCCTCCTCACTTGCATCTGCACTGCCAGTGACCAGATTCCTTATTTCAAGTGATGCAGAGCAGATTTCTAGAGCTGTTACTCAAACCATCAGGGGATTTTGTCTGACCAGTTGCTTTCCTTCTTTTACACCATGTGGTATCATAAACTAGACTGCTAGCAGTAGAAGAAATTGATACAAAGGAGGAGAAATCTCAGACGTTGGAATTCAAGCCCAAGATTTCTCTAAGTAGCTTTGCTAAGGAGGAGCACCCTTCTATTTTTACACCTGTCCTTCAGAGACAACACATCTTGCTGTGCATAGCTGTTATGTGATAGTCACAGATGAGGCAGGTAAGAAGGTTCTTGCAGCTTGTCTTAAGGATAGCCTGGATCAAACCTTATTTTTATTTGAAAATGTGAGTAGGAAGGTTGTGTGATGATGTGACAGCAAAAGTGATGTCTGTAAGTTGTCATGGGAGATACATGGGAAGTGGATATGAGATGTTGTAGGAGAAATCATGTGAAAACAAAGGATTTGGAGAGGATATCCTGAGTAAAAAGCCTGAAAGTTATTAATGAAACAGGGGAAAAGATCCTGTGTTGAAAGAAAAGGGAGACTGAATATTAATCCCACTTTTTTATGAAATTTGATTGTATTTCCCAAATCCTAATGAGATAATGATGGGGAACTAGTGATTAAATGGAGAGAAGACATGATAGTTTGGGTGCACAGCAGTTATTTGTAGGGTTAATATAGTCTAAAAGTAGCAGTGGCACAACAGGAAATAGTAGCTGAGTAATAAGAGAAAACTTTGACCTAGAATTCCCTAGAAGTAGCTTTTTAGATTCAAATACATTGGAGAAAAATAGATGCCCATGACTCAGTGTCTTCTGTGGAAGTGAAGCTGGTGGACCAATTTGACTGAAATGCTGATATAAGAAAAAACCCATATTGGTTGCAACTTGCTGTCTTACTAAAATTCTCAGAAGATAAAATAAAGGATTTAAACATGTGAATCTTCATATGCACAGGCAGTTTCACTGGTTTCTGCAGGATTACTCACTTGACATATCTTTGAAGTTAATAGGTTGCTCTTGTGGAATAAGAGCACGCAGAACAGCATCCAGGAAAACAGATATTCAGAGAATAGCCAGGAAACAAATCATACCCCCTGAGCAGGCCTGAAAAGAGGATTGGCACATACAGTAGCACAACCCTTGCCCAGTTGTTCCATCCTATGGCTTGAAGATTTGATTTCCAGTTCTGTTGTTTGCTGTCTCCTTTTCAGGAGCAGCATATTCGTTTTCAAACAATAATACCCCATACCATCTGTGAAACAAACTCGGATTTTAACAGGGGAAGGCAGAAAAAAAGAGTCACACCTAGAAATTAGGGAAGGGAAACTCAGGTGTTCAGAAAGCAAGTCAAAAAGGTGGTTAGGAACTGGATAAGGAAGAACATTGAAAAATCATGTTGCTAATAAAAACTTTATTTTTCTAGATTTACCAAACTGATAAACTCTTATTTTGGCTTGTGAATTTGGACCTATAACAGAAACCCAACTTAAATATTATGCAAGTGGACAATAGCTAAAATTCTGTGTTTACTCATATTAAACATTGTTGTAATTTCATAAGCTTTCATTCAGTTTAGTTCAAATTTAAACTCCACATAACAGCACCTACATTGTGCGTTTTCAGTGTGGCCAGGTAATTTCCCCTCATTTTTTTTATATTTTTTCATTCCACCATTGAGTGGGGTGATACATATGACCAGATTTGAACTAGTTTTTCCTGGGAAATCTTGAAATGAATGGCGGACCTACAATAGCTCCTTTGTTTCTCTCCCCCATTACTCTTTATAATTAAATCCCTAGATACTCTTGTGAATGTGAGCCACAAATACCTAAGGATATTTCCTACATCCATACAAATATCATCCTCCTTGGCTGCAGTACCACAGTTTTACAGCAAGGAAGGAAAAATCAGTCTTCCAGACCAATAATATTTATAGATTTGTTGATAGCTCTGCAATAATTTGATTCCATATACTAGTGAGCTGCTAAGTTTGTGAGTTTAGGATTTAAGGGGCTGTGGTCCCACAATGTTCAGTTCTAGTGGTCTTGCCTTTTTTTCTTTTTTTTTTTTTTTTAATTGAATTTTTGTTTTAGATCTTTTATTTTGTAAATTTTTCAAGTTAGTTCAATGCTAAGATGGTTCAGCTTTTTTTCATTTCTACCATCAGGAGCTGCTGGGAGTGTAAAATAGGGTGCAAGAATTATTCTGCCCTGAAACTTTGCTAATATGTATTCATAACCAAATGCTCCCAGGCTTTGGTCACATCTCATTAAAGCTGTGGTTGCACAATAAAGTTGCACAATACTTTAGTCAGTGTCAGGGATGTCACTTAGCAAAATATTCTAGTAACAGCTCTTCACTGTCAGTCTCCATCACTTCAAAAGGGCTTCGTTTTTCCTCTGGAGAGGAGCTGGAAAGGAAGCTCAGCAATGCAATCCAATAATATATTGAGGTTTAGTGCAAATACAGTAGAGTTACTGATAAATTGTTTCAGGGAGTAAAACACTTCTAGTTCCCAAACTTCAACTCTCCTTACAAGCAGCAATAAACTTTCCATTTTGAGAAAGTTGAAATTGTTGTGGTTTGTGAAACTTTGAGCTGCCCAAGATGCTTACATTGCAAGTGGACTATGGTTTTCGCTGCTTTATCTTGGTAGTGTTTATAATGTTCAGAAAAAGGATTACCTGTGGATAATCTCATTAGGAGAGAGTGATAACAAGTGTTTTCAATCAAACTTTTATTTTTTGATGAAGGCCACTTCATCAAAGCTGGTGGGGTAAAACATATCTCTTAGTTTGAGTGATGTGTTAGACTCCTACATATGTGTAAATACTGTATTACAATTTTTTACTGTGCAGTTCCAGTGATCTAAAGGCTAAGAGAATATCTGTGTCAAAATATGTTTAAAATGCATTAAGCATGATCTTAAGGGTTTGCCAGGCTACACTATAGCAGTAAGCAGGGTGTGTGGTGCTGTGGTTCATTGAGCCCTAATTGTTTCAAACTGTTATTGATCAGACAAAATAAGACTCTGCTCTGGTTCTGTTAATAAATATTGGAGACTATGGGTTCAGCTGTTAAACAAGCTCTTTAAATGATTCTTGTCAAGTTGAGATAGGTAATTAAGAGAACTGAATCATTTTCAGGCACGATGGCAAAAGAAAGAAGCCTCTTGGAGAGCTGAGATGGGAGAGGGATGGCAATGGGAATCTGACTTTTCTGAAAATGTACCAGCATAGCTCCACTGACTTCAGTGATACTGAACTGGTTTTCAGCCAGTTACAGACAGATTTATCAACAGCTGCTTAAATAGTTCAATTGGCTAAACCAGTTTGTCTTTCCCTTATAATTTTTTTTTTTTGTCTCTGTGCTTGAGTTGCTATTAATCACTACAGATCAAGTGTAACTTGATTTGCATTTGATTCTTTAGATTTGTTTGTCAAGGATATACTTTCAGCTACTTATGAGTTTACAGGTTCATCAGCCTTCAATTTTTTATTATTTTTTGATAACTATTTCCTGAGTAACTGAAACATACTGTCACGTTCTTCCTTGAACAATGAATTAGTTCTGCAATATTTTTGCATTGACACACGACCAAGAATTCTCTGTTGCTTCAGTCTGAAAAGACTAGCACGGTTTATTAGGGTGGTGAAAATATTGTCCAACCTTAACATTAAATAGGCATTTCCAAATGAAATATCACTGGCATTTCTGTATGGGATTCTTTAGCTCCTCATCTCCAAAGTTTCTCGTGCAACTGAGTAATTCAGAAGCCTTGGAGAGATTGGAACGAGAAAGGCTTCTCTAAAGAGGCTTTCAATGTTGCTCCAGGAAAACTAACTCCCTGACTTAGATACCAGAATAAAGATGGCCACGCCGCTGGTGTGACAGGAGGAGAGAGAACTGAGACACTACATGAAAGGAGATGTTGTGGAGCTTCCCTGAGAAAGCAGTGACAATGGGAGAACATCTCAAATGCCTGCACACAAATGCACGCGATGCAAGGAGCACACAAGAGGAATTAGGAATCTGCTCACATGTCACAGAGCTCTGACCTCATTTGGATGACAAAGTAGTGGAGATATTCACCTGGCTGAAGTGCTGCAATGGATGGACACAGACTCTTGGGGAAAGGCAGCTCTGCCTGCTGCCAAGGGAGAGGCAAGTGGTTTAACAATAGGTGCAGACGTAGTAAGGCTGAGTTACAGCCATTTGATCATGTTCTTGAAATGCCACTATTATCTTTGGAATGTTGGGATTGGAGCTGGTTCTTGAGACCAGAGAAAAGCAAACCCTGGAGAATGGAGAGAAAGCAGAGCCAGGATCTTCCTAGAGGCAACATAGACTAGTCAAAAAAATGGGGGATGCCAACAGAATGTACCAAAAATTTCTTTCATTTCAAGAGTGGTCAGCACTTGAGCAAGCTGCCCAGAGAGGTGGTGGACTCTCCATCCTTGGAGATATTCCACTGGACACAATTCTTGGTTGTCTGCTCTAGCTGGACCTTACTGTAGAAACTACTGGGCATCTCTCTTCACCTGAATCGTTCCATGTTTCTATGATGTGCAGTGTCACAGGCAAATAAAGCTTCACCTTTTTTTTTTTAATTATTATTTTTTCCTTTTAAATAATTGCTCTAGTGATCTTCAATGTACTCTGTTATACTTGGACTCCATACACAATTTTTTGAACTAGAATATTTATGTTTCATTCTAAAGCCCTTGTTGAATAAAGAGGATTAGTGTTTGGGGATTTAATAGTCTCCAGTTCAGCTGAACTCAGTAAATCTGTCTCTGGGCTGACAAAGTGTTCAAGTGCTATTTTGGGATAGACAGAATAATGACAGCATTGGATCTTTTTTCCTTTAATAGTGAGTAAGTATTGAAGAAGTTGAATAGACAACATGAAATCTTAACTGAATTATTGAAACAATCCACTGTTGATGTGCACAACAAATATCACCCTAATGAAGTTTGGAAGTAATTCTAATGGAGGAAAAATGAACTAATGCCAGCAAGCTTTTTGATATAAGAGTTGCTTTATGAACAAGATGACATGAATCCCACTAGAAAAAACTGGCATAGAAATGATGTTACGCAGAAAAAAATTCCCCACGTAACAGTTATAGTCATAACCCAAAAAAGCAGAAATTAGTAAATTATCTCACCTCATAAATGCTTCTTCAAACTCTGCATGTCAGATCCTCTGGCCGCCATTGAGTTAGGTATTTAAAAGGAAAATTTTATCAACAGGGAAATTCAAATAAGGCTGATGCATTAAATGTAGAATAGAGAAGCAGAACTGAATATATGGCTGCTGTCATGTGACCATTATTTAAAAAATTATTTTAGGCAGAGTTTTTTTATAAACTCACTGGCATAATCTTGAAATTAGTCAACAAACAATTCCTCAATGGTAATTGTGGTTCTTTAACAGTTCCTTGGTTGACTGCAGTGGGTTTAGAGTGGGGTACTGTCATTGCATATACTTTTAGAGCAAAAAGAAGGTGCAAAACATTTTTTACACATGCCATGATGTTTGAAAAGCAGTTGTTTTATTTTTGTGATTAAACTTTTTGTCAGTTTACTTGACTTGTTATATATTTGCCTTGGTTGTCTGGTGGATAATTATGGAGTGCAGATGACATGAATATGTTCGCATTGTAATGACTCAAACTCATACTGATGTAAGACTCTCATTGGTTTAAAATTAGAGGAAAAGCTATTTTAAGTGTTTCTGTAACAGATGTTTTATTTATTTCAGTGCAGTTTGGATTGCTAGGCTTCAAAACAGCAGTGGTTGCTGATTACTGACATTAAATGCTACCTTCAGAAAATGTCTTAGTAGTTTTTTGTGGTGTTGTTTTTTGGTTTTGTTTTTTTTTTCTTTCCCCCTCCAAAGTATAAGCAAGATGTGTAAAGGAATAATAATTACATAGATCAAAAAGAAAAGTGCATATTTTTCTCCCAGTGTAAAGGCTTAGGAAAATAATAGCTTCCTACTCTGAACTCAAAAATCAGCACACAAATGAGTGGGAACTTTCCCATTAACTTGTAATCAGGAGGTGCCAATCTTATCTATTTTTAAAGAATTGTTCAGAAAACAACAGAACTAATTTTTTATTAGATCTTTTCTTTGGCTTTTTTTAAAATTTTTTTTCAGGAGACAGTAACTTTGTCTTGTTATTTTTGTCTTAAAATAATGCAAGGCTGTATGAACTTGCTGGATTTTATTCCGCAGTAGCTACACATCCCATCACAGAGACTTGAGAATTTATGGGGCTGGATTTTAAATTCAAACCATCACACCTACTTTTAAAAAATGATCAGGCTTCTAGTAGACTTGTAAAAATTTTGAGACAACAAAATTCAAAACCCTGGGCTTCCAAGCAAACTTGTTTTCCTTGTCCTTTTAAATCAATGGCAAGATTTATAGTCTGTAGAATAAGTATATTGTAGTGTTATAAACCTAATGGCATCTAATTTTGCTAAGTACATACCAGAAGTGTAAAAATAAAGGGATAATTCACACAACTGTCAAAGGCCTCATAAAATGGGTAGTAGTGAAGCTGCAAGGAAGACCAGACAAATTTTACCTGGCACAAAAAATGGGTAGGATATTGAATCTTTTGAGACTTTATGAGAGCAGTTTCCAGGCTTTTCCACAGTTCTCCCTCGCTCCCTGTGAGTCTTCTGAAAAAAATAAAAATAAAAATTGTGGTAGTAGGCATGCAATGGAAGTGGTTTAGTACACAGAGGAGGTGCATTTTACCTGGTCTTTTGCTGAATACATTATTTTTAATAGTTGAATTTAAAGACTGTGTAATTGTGGTTGATTGTGTCAACAGTGATAGAATTTAGAAGCCCCACAATATTTTGTCTGTATATTGAGTTGAGGAGAAGATTCAACAGCGTTAAAAATGAGATATCTGCAGAGATTAGATAGGACTTCTCTTGTTCTCCATGAGTACTGCAATATGATAATTGTGTGAGCTTTTTGCCAAGCCCCCTCTTCCACCAACCATTTCACTGACTGACCACAGTGACTAAGCTCGTTGCTTTTCTAAAGTTAAGGTGGAAGCTAATTTCTCTTACTTGCTCTGTTTTTCCCAGATTTTCATTTGTCAGCTCTTTAGTTCTAGACATGGACTTACAGTGAGAGGCAGATGAGGAAAAAGGTTTGGTGTTTGTTTTGCTTTGCTTTTTATCCCTCAAAATGGATGAATCTGAAGTTAACTAAACAGCAACTATGAGTTTCACCTGCCCTAGCTTTATGTGTCCTGGTTATAGAGCCAGGATCAGTTTGTCACTGTGTGGGTGTGTATTCTAAACCCTCTATATCATTTTTCTCATGAACTCACAATGGGACATTTGCAGCAGCTGCCCAGGGCACACATGGCCCCTCAGGCTACAAGATGGGTGCTTTGGAACTTCTGTGGGATAAGGAAGGTTTCCTGTCTTCACACCAATGGCTCAGGTGTGATAAATCCCCTCTGGGGAGCCATTAATACCTTCACACCCACCTGAGGGTCATGTCTGCTAATGGGCCATCAGGGATGCCAAAAATAGGCCATAGTTCACCTCACAGAGTAAATCACCCATTGTGAAAGTCTCCACCCTGGGGGAGGGACTGGGCATTCCCATCTGGGCCCAAGCATAGCTAAGCTTGGAGTTTTGGGACTGACATCTCACTTCAGATCCAGAGGAGGAGCAGAGCTTCAATCAGACTGAGACTGCCACTGGACTGCAGCCATCATTTTCACCAGCAGGTTTCTTCCTTTCTTCTTGCTTTGAACTCAGGGGGGCCACATGGTGCTCAGCACAGGGTTTGTGAGCTTCATTCTGCTCGTGCCCTGCTGTGCTGGGCTGCACATCTGCTTTTTTGTGGGTCAAACAGATTTCCCTTCTGTATCAGTGTATTTTGTCATCTTTTTTTATTAAATTGTTATTCTGACTTGCAATCCCATTCCAAGTTGGATTGATTTCTCCTGCTGGTTTAAACCAGCACAAAGAGTTTATGCACTAGGTATCTTTGGCTGTCTAAATGTACCAGCTGTTGACATGAAACAGGCAGTTTTAGAACAAGGTGTTTTTAAATAGCTACTTTCCATTGGCTCCTTATTTTCCTTTTCCTTGCGTTCAAAATAGTCTAAACTCTAGTCTTAGAGGACATTTAAATATCACACTTTGGATAAGCAAGCTGTAAAAGTAGAAACATTCCGAAGAACTAAGTTGAAAAGATAAATAAGAATCACAATGAAAACAATAAAATATTTTGAGCAAGGATGTGTGTGTTGCTTTGAAATAGAATAAAGCACTGAATGGCAATAAAAACCTGTCATTGTGTTAAGATGGTTCAGGAATTCCACTAACTGAGAACATTTTAAATAAAAAGATAGAGCTTAAAAATTGGAAGGAAACTTTTAAAGAGAGTTTGAGGGTTTATTAAAGTTCAGTCGTGAACCAATTAAGGTAAGAAAGGTACGAGCTGGTTTATTTTATATGATAAAGCATCTAGCATTATGTTCACCCTCAGGGCACAATAGCAAGACAGGCTGCTTTGTTCACCACAAAGCCTCTTTCTCTCTCTGCTTTTACAACCTGAGATTAAAATATTTGCAGCACTAGCTTGTTTTTAGCAAAACCAGTTTATAAACAGCTAGCAGTGCACTTCAGTAGTTGGCTCCACCTGTGAAGAAAGACAAACAATATATTTTTCTTAAAATCAGCATTTTGGAGTTAAAATTCCTTTGTAATAGTAGGTTCATGAGGGGATAGTTTAATTAGGAACCGTAATGAGGTGGTTTAGCTTAGAGTTTTAGATTTAGGCTTGAATTACACTTAAATGTCTGTCTTATCATGTTTTTCTTTGTAAGAAAAAGAATTAACTAGTTTACCCACTAACACCTACTATTTTTGCTATTGTTTGCAGAACTATGTTTTTAGTACAGGACTGTTTCATTTCCCTCTGAAACAAAATTATGTTTTTATTATATTATTGTATGAAACATCAGCTAAGCCCAAAAAAATTGCAATATCTTCTGCAATTCCTATAAGAAATTAATGATTGGGAGGGAGAGTAAAATTTTGGATCAACTGCAGTTTTTCCACAATGAATGCAATTCTGGGAACTTGTTCCATTTCTGGGGATTTGTAATTTATCAAGGAAAATGGATTTTCAGTAAGAAAAATGATAGACTTAGGACATGAAGAAGTTATGAAAAGTAAACTTGAAGTTGGATCTTTTAAGCTCAGCAGAAACTCTTTTCCCCAGTGGCTGAAGGACGTTTCCCACTGGTGATAGTTTCAATGGTGTTCAAGGGGTGGTGGTGAAGAGCCCTGTGCCTCTCCATTCACAGCTCCCCATTTCCCTGATGAAAGCAGTCCTAATCCTTCATGGAAAGGATGACACAGTATCTTGAAAATATCAAAGTGTCCCTAGTCCCAGGATGTGTCCACTGATGATCTGCGTATCTTTGGATAACTGGGGGTTTTGTGTAAGATCAGTCTTTAAAATGGCTCTCCTCAAAAGAAACACCTTAATTTACTGTCTACAATGCTCTCAGATTCTGTTTCTCATCTGCTTCCTTGTGGCAGAATTACTGGAAGATTCAATATAGATGCAATTTTTTTCTTTAGTCTGTAAATAACACAAGTGTGTATTGATGAACTGGGAAAGAAAGATACATAAGAGAAGGATGTGATGTTAAGATTTGAAGGTAGGAGATAGTTTATGGATAGGCAAAAGGTGGCAATGATGTGTTCAACCTTTAGGTTTGCATTTTTACTTGCTGCTTACTGTGTTGAAATAGCATCTAGTAAGACTTATCATGAAAAAAATTTGATTGTTTTGTAATAAATATAACCTTATTCTTAGACTATCAAAGAATTTTTCATGCTAAGGGAGCTATTAGCAGGGTGTCCAAAGTTCAGAATTACTCTTCTTACAGGTACTGGCTCCAGTGCTTACAATGAAGTTTTAAATATTGTCATTTTTTTCTGATAGTCGTACAAAAGCACACTTGCTATTTCATGAAATCACATGGCAAAAAGACAGCAGAAAATGCCAAGCTAAGAAAGAATGAAGTACTTTCTGATTGACAGATTTATCCATTATTGTTCTACAGACCTTCAGACCATGACAAACTCAAGGTTTCAAAATTTTAAATTGTAGGAGTTGAATAATTTAGTTAGGCTTTTAAGTTGCTTACCTGCTCTCTAGAGGTGAGCAACTTGAAGTGCTTTATTTAAGATCCAGGAAGAAGAAACCAGGCAATTTAGGGTTAAAATGTGACTTCTGCTCTAGGACAGTACTATTAGGAGTTGTGACAAAGTGTTTCCACATGTGTTTCAAAGGAAGAGTAGAATTTTCTAATTCTCCACAGGTTGAATTTGATACCTGATAACATGTTAATTACCTGGTGTATTCCCAGTAACAGTTCATATATTAACAGGTAGTGTTATGCTCTCCAGAGCAGTTACTGTAAATGTAAGCGATTTAGATTGAAAAGAATTGCAAAGATGTTAAAGGCTGAAGAAGCAAATTTATGATATGATGACCATTTAACTTATGCAAGAATATGTTAGATTTTGTATTATGGCATCTTATTTTCTCAGTAATTGTTTTTGATTGATTTAATTGTATGTCTGGCTTGTTTTTTCCATCTCTCAGATGGCATATCAAGAATAGTAAGGTTTTTCTGCTTTTATTTACTTTATCAGTCTCCTCTTCCTCACACCTTGTACAAGAAATGTAAAGTGCTTTTCCGAGTGCCTGTTGTCCTTCTGAAGTGTTTCTCCCTTTACCTATTTTTTTTTCTTTTTGTAAAAGAACAAATGCTTTCTTTTTCTCCCAGACTAAACTTGTTGCAAATATCCTTCAGTCCCTTGAGCTTAGTTTCTTGCTGTTCTCAACTCAGTAACAGTAGTAAGAAATAAATACATCAAATGTAGTCCTCTTTTTCTTGTACAAAGAAAATCTCAGAGACAAAAGGGAGGGGGAGAAAACCCCCCACACAACAACCCACAAAGAAATGTCATTTTTAAAATAAGTCTTGAAGCATTTTAAGCTTGGCTTCTGAGGCCCTCGTACAGGTGAGGAATATTTTAGACTTCCTATTAGATATACAGTAGTATATAATCTCTCAAAGACTGTGAACATCCTGTGAAGTGGTGCAGTTCAGCTTGAGCATTGCAAACAACTGGAAGCAAGTATAATTATCCATAGTTCTCCTCCTTCCCAGTTTCTTCTCAAGAGAGGAACACATCCAGACTAGCAGTTTTTCCAGAGGAAATGTTGAACAAGAATGCCACCAGTCAGAAGGGGATATAAATCAGTCCAGTTCCATCACTCTGAGGTGGCTGATGGAGCATTATTAAATTGCTCCTCCTTTGGGTGCTCCGTGTTGAATACAGGCTTCAGTTAAGGTTTGCTGCTTCTATGTGTATGTCTATGCACACAGGTAGCATCTCTACATAGTCTACTGCTGTGTCCTCTTAAAAGAGGAGCTGTCTGTGGAGTTTGACCACTGAACTCCTTGCTTTGCCTGTATGCATTTACTAAAGAATCCTTTCTAAAAATCAGTGAATAAAGAACAAATGGAAATGTCTGATGGAGACTTTATGCTTGCTTGGGTAAATAGGAAGGGGGAAGAAAAGCCTTTGAAATGCTAGTTTATATAAGTAAAGTTGGCTACAACTTTTCTTTCTCTAAATCCACTATGAAAGCTGCCAGGGTTTCTATTTTGTGGTGTATTTTCTTCTTAATCATTCTGAAAGTATCTCTGTGTTAAGAGATGTATGCATCAGTTCTGATAATGAGTGTCCTGTGGTCTTCTGTCAGCACAGCACATGGCCCAAAAGTAATGTTTCTGTAGTTCTGTGAGTTTTGTTGACAGAGAGCCAGACTGACCCTCTCAGTCCTGGGGGCAGGAACATGTTCTCCTAGAAGCTGGGTCAGGGTTGGGAGGGGAAGACAGGCTGATGTGTTGCCCCCTAAGGCAACAGGGGTCACATTAGAGAATTAATCAGTGTTTTAGCCATGAGCCATTGCTCAGTCTGCACCTGGAGAATTCTTCCTAAGCAGGGGTTTCAAAGGATAGAGGAAGAAATGCCACATGCTTTATCCAAGGGTTGACACACTGTGGTTTCAGCTGTCTATCTGCCCAAGCAGGCTCTGTACCTCAGAGGTTTCTCCAACAACTCAGATTCTTGAAGCTTCCCAAAGAAATCAGCCTTTTATGTAATTCAGTTGCTTGCTCTTGCATTGATTTCACCAGTTTTTCAGAAGGAAAATGGTGTTAATGTGTCCATGCTTATGGTTTTAAGAAAAGTGAGAAAAAATACATCTCCTCGACTCTCACATTTCTCGGAATCAAATAATTTTATTGAGATGCAAGTGAACAAGTGTAGTTTCTAGTTCTTTGGCACTGGATTAAGTCATGGGTGAGTGTATCAAGAAACTACACAATCGAGAATCATAAATACAAATATGGAAAGAATTAAAAGCTGGACAGGTTAGTTACACCTGTCATACACACAGCTGAGCTTTTGGCGTGAAGATTTGATGCAGGCTTTTTTGCCAGCCATCTAAGAGTATTAGTGCCACAGCTGTTACCCAAGGAAGTAGTTATCCATCTTCTGTGCTGCTAATAATCCTTGTTTTCTCCGAAACATTGGTAATTAACCCTAGGTGCTATTCCCACTTTCCACTCAACAGTCTCCAGCACACTCCAGTCCTATTTGGGAAAATAGGTTTTTAAGGAGGCTGCTTTGCTTAACAATATTTTCTGTCTCCTGACAGAATATTCTTTCTCCTGTATTGGTGGGTATATTTGGACTGATTTAATGTATTAGTCTGTGTTAAAGACATTTTACTGGCAGAATGACGTTTTCCCTTGCACAGTAGACTAAGAAGAGGGTGCTAGCCATGAATGGAGCCAGAATGCAAAAATAAGTGTAGGTTGCAATCTTTATAATAATTTTGACTGTTGTTGTTGTTGCTTTTAAAGTGTTGGTTTTCTGCACACTTGTCTTCCTCCAAAACCACATGTAAAATGATGAAAAGATTCATAGTATTTCTTGTGGTTTTGTGAATACTTTCTGAGGTGTTTCCATTTGTTATGAAGTAGGATGGCACCCCAGCTGCAAGGTGGTTTTTATTTAAGGACTTCTAAAATGTGCTATGAACACAGACTCTGTGTTATTCTCAAAGGAGTGTGAATTAGCCCTTCTGCAATAGAGACAGTTCTCTGCTTTGCACTGCAGACTCTTTAGGCTCCAGGGTTTTGTGTGCCTGCCGGGCTGGGACTTTGCTGTCCTACTGCTGGTGTACCTCCTTAGAAAGGACTCGGAAAGCTGCCCAAGTCCTTGCATGGGAATAAACAGATCTGATTATTTTATGGTCTGATTTTTCTCCTTGTTCTCAAATTTTAAGCACATTAAAAAAAAAGGAAAGACTTGCTAGCTGACCATGGTTGTGTGAAGGAACAGCTCCTACTAAATGATGTTCCGCACTCCCAGGATTGGTTGTCTCAAGGAGAGTGTGAAAAGGAGTTAACTGAGTTAGTAAATGTACCTTGCTCTGTTAGAAAATTGCTGGATGCTTGTTCTGCCTGATGGATAACTTGGCCTATTCTATTTAGTGGACAAAAACCATAGAAGACTGCTAGGAGTGCTATACAATAAACCCAGTGATCATAAATCAGAGTAACATGGACATTTGAATAAAGTAGCAAGGTCTTAAGCCAAGAGTTTTTGCAAGCTTGACTAGCTAGGACACCAAACAAAGAAAGGTGGAGAGGTCATGGTGAGAAAGAAGAGAAAACAACCCCTGAAGAGAGGCTGAAGGCCAGACAGACCACCTAACAACTGTGCCAAGATCCTGGAAGCCTCCAACCCAAGATCCGCCCAAACCCCACCTACTATGAATATGATAATCAGAACTTCATGAATATGTATGTTAAGATGTTGTAGTCTTGGATGCCAACTGGATAAATGACCTTGATTTTCACTGAAACTTTGGAGTGAGTTTGTGCCGTGGAACTGCCTCGCTCCCCAACAGTGGCAATAAACACCTTTGCTGCTTAAAGACCAAATTGTCTCTAGGCAGTTTGGTTATTTTGTGCTTTTTGGCATCAGAGGGGAACACCCAGATGAGCCCCTGGATTGTCTTCTCTGCTGGGAACAACTAGGACACCTGGTGGCTTTTTCTGCTGTACTGTTTTCCACTGCTGTGGCTATTTTTCCCCAAAGATCTTGTATGAGGAGAGGGAAACCAGACACTTTGGCACTCTGGATGCTTTCCAGGACAAGGCTTGGACATTGAGGTGAAGTGAACCTGAGGAGAGACAAGATGTGCTCTTCATAACTTGGAGTACCATGTATTTACCTTGAGCTGGTGCAGGGAAGCTGAAGCTCTGAAACTTGGGTGGCCCCAAAGCCAGACTGTCCTGTTTGGAAGGTTATCTCAGGAAAAGGCTGCACAGCTCAGTGCCAAACAGCCTGCCTCTCCATTAGAGTGTTGGCAGCATTTCTAATGCTCTAGCAAGTATATTATAAAGTTCTTGCTTCAATATTTTGTTCTATGGGGTCTCTTTACTGCAAAATATTCCTTCCATGTGAGGTAGTTTGTGCCTTGAACTTGGATTTTATGGCTAATGTTATAACAGACAACCACATATTATTATTCCTCTATTTTATTTAATTATTGATCCTTTCAACTTTACAAGACTTAATTAGAATTTGCTGTATTGAACAAAACAAAAAAAAATTAAATTTGTTGAATTAGTAAATAACAGAGAATTAGTGGTAGTTTAGTGATTTAATTAACACAGCTTTATCCCAGCACACTAGTTAATGAAAGGCAAGCACTGGGCCATCTGGTACAGTTTCAGGAAATGTGGAAACAGAACTGCCTTATTTTGTACTTTCCTCTCATTTGTTATTTGCATTTTGATGAGTCCACTGATTCTTCCCTTTGAGATGATTATTCGCTTTTTCTGTGAAGTCCCGAGAACACTGCAAAAACCTTTAGGATAAAATGCCTTTTATAATTATGAGGTGGTTTTAGACCTTTTTCTGCTTCCAAAAACTGCTCAATATTCTAAAGGTTGAATGGCAAAATAACCAGAGTCTATCCAGAAGGCCTGCAGCCATCACCCCCATGCTATCTAATTAAAAGCTGCACATCTTTGCTCAGTGGTGGTCAAGCTTAATTTGCTCAGTCCAGTTCTAGTTGGAAGGTGTCAGGGGACAGCCAACTGTAGAATCCTGGTTTTGTAAAACCAGTGTATTTATCTTGAAAGTAAAATCTTCCAAGTTCTCAAAGTCACTACATAATCTCAGAGAAGTTTTTCCATGAGCATGTGCTATTCTGCATTCTGTGTTCTCCTAGTTAAAAAGTGTATTAAACACACAAAAAAGGTGGGTTTTGTGCAATGTTTTTAAAAAAAAAAAAAAGATAAAAATTAAGATGTAAAAGTTATTTTTAAGGTAGCATAGGGTAAGTATTTTGGTGTTGAAATGTCTACCTAGGGAATTGAGGTTTCTGAATTATGGATGTTTGAAATTTTCACTGAAGTAATTCAGAATGTCTCTAAAAATGTACTTGCACTGTTTGCCAGGAATTAACCAGTGACATTTGAATTTAAGCAAAAGAAACCCCAACAAACAAACAAAAAAACCCCAAATAAACACAAAAAAAACCAAAACAAAAAAAAAAAAAAAAAACCAAAAAAAAACCCACCCAAAAAACAGTTGCAAATTAACCACAAAACAAACAGAACAGAAATTATTCCTGCATTTTACTGAAAGAAAACCAACATTCCCCTGAAGGATTTGCTTTTCTTAAGAACCATAAAAAAACTCCTATTGTTTTATCAACTTTGTGCTTTGTTATTGTTTATCCACATCAGGATGAGATGAGAATAGAATTGAAGAATAGTAAAAGAACTGAAATATATTTATTTTTGGTGCTTCATAACAATTTATTTTGGCCATCAAAAGCTTCTCATTTATATCAATATACTCCTTTTATTGCTATATTTCTTATGGATGTTCAAATGTGCATACATTTTCTTGAACTGAGCAGAGGAAGAATTAAGATGAATGTACTGAAGTAAAAAAACTCAATGATTGTGTAAGATTGAACATTTTTTTAGAAAGACTTGATACGAAGTAGCCGATGATATTAGTCATTGTGTCATCACTTTGGCTTGGAAATGTGTATGGGACTTTACACATTATAGCTGATAGTAATTAAAACATCTCTGTTTCCCCAAAGGAAGATCTTTTGCTCCACAGTTTACTTGGTGACATTCATACAACTATTGAATCATTTTGGTCAGGAAGGACCTCTAAGATCAAGTCCAAATGCTCAGCTAACACTGGCAAGTCCATCACTAAACCATGTGTGCCACATGGTGGCTTTTCAATATCTGCAGGTGTGGTGACCATCACTTCCTCCTCATAAGGCTTGTCCTCCAGACCCTTCAACAGCTCTGTTGCCCTTTTCTGGACTTGTTCCAGCTCCTCAAGGTCTTTCTGGAAGGGAGGGGCCTGCCCAGATGGACACAATGCTTGAGATGCAGCCTCAACTACTCAATGACTCCTTTGTTCAGATTGATAAAGGTATTCACCATTGGGGCAGAGGAGATGACTGCTGTTTTTTCTAACATGATTAGGTTTTTGGCACTAAAATATGATTAAATAACGTAGCTCTTGTTAAAAAAATAATAATAGAAGTTGTGTTTTGCTTTGATTGGGTGTCCTGTTGCCTCATAAGTGAGAGGGGGGCTAGACATGGGAGTAGAAGCATCTGCATGATGAGAGGGTGATCTCTCTCTCCTCGCACAGGTAACACAATGTGGAAAAGATGAATAGAAGTCAGGAAGGAACTTGAAGAATGGGGCTGGCTGCTGAGGACAGGCAATCGAACATTATTTACCAGGAGCCTGTTAGATCCAATCAGATTTCTAGCTTGTGTTCAGGAACATATTATCCCTAACTTTAACTTCGCTGGTGTGTTTTTTAGTATAAAATTCAGATTGGGAAGTGGCTTTATTAGACCCTAAATATAGCTTTAAAGCTATTGCCTGCTTGGTGGGAGGGAAATAGAAGTTATTTTCCTTTTGAATCAGAGCTAATTATATTTTTCCCTTGAAAACCTTTGCCGTCAAGTTGGTTCTGCAATTAAACAGTGCAGCTGAAAAAGTCTGCTTTCTACCCCAGAAATCATTAACTAAAAAAGTTATGTTTCTTTAAGTTGCTATTCTTGTCGACGTTGTTCTCCACAGGCTGTGTCTTTCTTGCATCTTGCATAACGTGGCTTCAAACACTGGAATGGATGTAATGTGCACAAACAGCTTCCCATGCAGAAACACTGCCTGCTGCAGTTCAGTTCTTGTTTGTCTTGATCTCATCTTCTTTTCTACAACTTTTAGTGCCATTAAGAGAAAGTAGTGTGCTCCCAAGGCAAGCACATTGGCTGTGACTGTGTTAACCAAGAAGCTTGGCCCAGTGGGAGCAGTAGACCTTTACAGCAGGCCAGTTGGGAGTGAGGATCTAACTTAACTAAATGTTTTAGTCATTATTATCTGGTCCTATGCTGAATAGCTATTGGTGTTTGGAGCTCACCAGATACCCTTGGCCATTTGCAGGGTGAACTGACACAGACTTGCTTCTGACCTGGACTTAAATGCAAATAGACTCAAAGTAAGAGAGCTATTCCATGAGTCTATCTTGTGCATCCAACCCCTAATGATCATTCAGTCAGATGTAGGGACTAGAGAATTTGAAATATAATCTTTAAAAATGTGTCTGGTCAGAGTCCTCAGCACCAACTGCTTTTCCCTCTAGTTCCACTCCTACCATTCTGTCCTTTGCAGGCACAACCCCTGCCAGCGGAGCAGGAAAATAAGATTTCACTTGTCTCAGTAGAGATTATAAAAGTCACTCTGAATAGTTTTGCATAAATGCAGAGTCTGGTGCAGAAAAGGCTCAGGCTTCTGCTGTGTTCACTCTTGGCTATCTGCTGCTTCTAGCAGGATGTGTGGCCTCACTGTGCTTTGCTGAGGGCTGTGACTCTTCTGTCACTGGAGACAAAGTAATATCTCTGTGGAACTATAAAATGTGCCCAGACTTTTTACCCATGAATGTTAAGTTATTTGGGATCAGTGCTCTCAGTACTTCCCAGAAGCCACATAATTTTCTTTGATAATCACTGTTTAACTGCTATGCTTCCCTACACAGATTTAATTTCAATTTTCCCCCCACAGTTGCAGTAATTTTAAATGTGTGCCTGCAATTAGCTAAAATACTGGCTGTGAATTGGGTTTGACACTGTTCTTTCAGCACCATTTTAATGAAGAATTAAATATTCTTCATCCTTTCTGAAGTCTGAATGTAGTGCTTTAGCTAACCGTCAATCAAAGGTTCATGTCTGCTTTCCATTACCTTTCCAGTCATATTCTGTCAGGTTTCTTTCCCCATTTCAGTATCCAGGAGCCTGGCAGATAGACATTAACTGATGCAACTCACATCTGTTGTGTCTGGCTCATTCTTTCTCCTATTCCCAAGGTGATAATTGTATCATCTTTGTAGTATTTTTTTGTTTTGTTGCCCTTTTTATTATTATTTTTTGTATATGTTCCTATTATAGCACATGAAAGATGAATCAGTGGAAAGGCTTTTCTTCAGTAGCTGAACATTTTACCCATGCTGTGGTCAAGAAAAAAATGAAGTAGCAGGAAATCTTAGTCTCTCTAGGTCCTGTGTGTAGTCAGTCAGTAAAAAGAGGGAGAATCTGCAGTTTAATTCAAAGTACAAATAACTTATCCCATGTGTAAACAGGATTTTAGCCTAAACTGTGAGGGGAAAATAAGAGTGCTGTAAGCTAAGTATTTTGTATTAGCTCTGGAAAATTGTCTGGTATTAAGGTGACTTAGACAACTGTGTTGGCCAAATAGACAATGAGAACTCTCCTTTTTCCTGAAAACAAACAACAACAACAAAAAAGCCACAAACAAACAAAAAAATAAAACTCAAACAAATAAAAACCACCAAATTTTCCATAATTCCTGTCTTCTAGTGGGGTGTTTTCATTTCCTTGTTACTTATTGATAGTTTTCTTTTGCATTCACAACAAAAAGACATAATCTCACAGGTGAAATCTGTGTGCTGATCGACTTTCCTCTGATATCTTTTTTTCTCCATTATGAGTGTTTTCAAATCTATGTTTCCAACCATAGGGAAAAAAGGATGTGCTCTGCTTCTGATGAATAATGTCACATAAATGAACACTATTCTTCACATTAGAAACTTTAACAGATGCAATGCATTTCTCCCTTTTCAGCTTATTTGGTTTACAGTGCTATTGGGATATAAGCAGAGAGGTCAGAGTAAATTCTGGAATTTGAAAATGATTGCATTATATTTTTAAAATATTGTTCTGATGGCCTTTAGATTCTAGAAAGTCTGTGAGATAAAGTAACTGAACTTGGAAGATTTATAAGGTTTGATAACTGCATATAGTTTTGATGCAGAGGGAGGTCTGACTACAATAAATTTTTCGTAGTATATGAATAAGACAAACCAGACAGAAGTGGTGTAGAAAGTAACTTCTGTGCAGGTGTGAGTCCATTGGGAAAGATTAAAAAAAAAATAAATAAACCCCACAAAACAAAATGAAAAGCTGAACAAAACAAAACACCAAGAACTGAAGATGTTTTTTGTGCTAAAGCTGTGGCTGCTCTTCAGTGGTAATGGGTTATCCACACCTATGTTTTTGATTTTATGGCTATTTGAAGAGGGGGAAAGAAGTGACAAAAATTGCTAGCAGGAAGTAGAAGACATTATTGTTTGCTGAGGTGGATAGCCTTAGTCTCAGTGTTGGATTTCTTTCTGTGAATCTGGTATGGCAGTGCTGTTGTTATTTTAGTCTGGTGTTGTGGCATATGCAGTTTTCTATTGCAGAATACACTTTCAGTTTTGCTTTTCTCAGTTTTAGGTGTCCTCTGAGATCATATCTGACTACAACTCAGGTAAATTAAGGGAGACTTGGGAAGGTTCCTACTTATGTTTGATTCTTAAGTATTAGAAACAATAAAAAAAATTGGGAAAATTCCCATTTATTTGCAGCAGTTTTTCCTAAATCTAGCGTAAAGAAGTCTCAGTTAGAATGTCTGCGTGGAAAGATATCCTAAAGGAAATAAGTACCTCACCCAATCCCCTGCCATCTTTGTTCCTTCTTTACTGTGTTTTGTTTGTTTGTTTTTTAAATTTATAAATATTTACACATGCATATACCAAAATGCAGACTAAGAACATCATGGTTATTTTGGTTGACAATATTTAGCCTTTTAATTTACAGTAATATTTAGTTTACGTATTTGGTTTGTAGAAATATATCCTTTTAAAAATTAATAAAATATTCAAAGAGAAATTTTTTATTTCTGTGCGTATCTGAGCAGTTTTTCATTGATTAGTTGGAGTATTTTGTTTAGATATGATTTGGGAGGGATTTTTGTTTGTTTTTGGACTTTTTTTTGTGGGTTTGCTTGGTTGGTTGGTGAAAAATGTAAGTTCCTATAGCTGAATATCATGTATGTTAAACAGCATTGAGCAAAGTGGACATGAATTGGTGTAGTAATTGGCTTTGGTTTTATTTAACCTGACAATACGATTTTTATCTAAGAATTAGCTTAATTCCTTGTTAAGGAGAAATGCATTCCTCTCTGAAAGGGAACAACCTCTTGGCCAAGCACCGCTGTAGGTTACAGACTTACTCCCATGTCTCGACTGTATTTTTATTTTTTATATAGACATCTTTTATATACACTGAGGATAAAATGGAATCTAAGAAGCCCTGAAAGGGAAATCCTGCACTCACCTAAAGGAAACTCTACCCAAGACTTGCCACTGTCATATGGTTGGGCTCATTGGCACTTCACACTAACAACTGGTATCTCAAGCCCAGGCTGAGGAGGAGCTGGAATTCTCCAGGTCCTGATGTCCTGACCAATCTCAAGACCTGTCAATCCTTTTCTGTCAGTAAGGAATAGTTGAAATATATTTGAGCTAATTTTTATTTTCTTCCATCTTCCTTGTGTGCCTATGACTGCACCTCCTAGTAAGGCTTGCTCCAGGGAGTAATTAATTTACCTCATGTCTTTTTGTGGAGTATCTTGACCAGGCAGTTGTTTGTTCGATGTGGGTTGCACAGTGATGCTTTGTGCTCTCCCTCTGTAGCAGGTACTTTAATTTTAACAGGAAAGAAAGATGTGCTATTTCTCATAGGTTTCCAAGACCATGCTGTGACAAGTTAGCCATTTTTTGAGAAATATGTCAATACTTGAGGGTGTTCACTTTAACTGTTCAGAAAGCTGGGGCGTTGTTTTTCTTTATATTGTAATTTCTACATTGATTTACTCTGATTTAGCATTCTGGTTTAGTTTGTTGTCACAATGTTTATGTTCATGATTAGAGCTCAGTTTAGGTGTCTGGTAAAAATGGAAGTCCAGTGTCCTTGTTACCTACAAAGCCCTGTTCATACCAAACTTCAAGCTTTATGACTGTTCTCCATGTCTGACTGTGCCATTCCATTATTGCCACACCAGATCATGTAAACAGTCAGAAACCTCAGTAGTTGGGCAAGTCTTTATTTGTCATTAACACAGTTTGTAAACAAGAACCTCTTTTTATAAATCAAGACTGAAGACCGAAGGTAAACTCTGGTTCTTGGAATCTTGAATATCTTTGCAAAATGAACTCTTTGCAAGTCTTATCTGACTCCTGGTATCAGTGGAATACTCCAGGAAGTGAGCAAAATATATTCTGTGCACCCCAAACCCCTTTATCTCTCTTGTGTTTGGAAATGGTTGAGTGTCATTTCAACCTGAAGTAAATGTCCATGACAGTTCTTAGTGTTTTCAAACATGCTTTGAAAACAACAAGCCATTCCTTCAGGTTCTTAACTAATAATTGCAGATTTTCCTTTTTTTCTTTTTTTTCTTTTACTTCCTTTTTTTTTTCTTATGAAATTATTGGAGTTTTTGATTCTTTTATTGTTATATCTTTAAAGGACTTCTGAAAGAAAATCTTGAACAAAACTATATGCTAAAACATTTTATTTATTTACTCAGCTAGTGGTTACTTTTGGTTGGGAAATTAGAAGTGGAAGAAGAGATGTTACAAAACTGTGTTCTCATCCTTTTGTGTGTAGATCACTTGTGAATTGTTGAGTTATATGTTTAATGCCTGATGGAATGTCCACCCCCATTCTTTATTGATAGTTTAACATATTCAGCAATGTATTCACAAAGTTTTTATGTGGTGTACAGAATTAAAAGAAAATTAAAAAAATTTTATAAGACTAAAAGTAAACTCATTAGTTTATTGGAGAACTGACAAACTCTATCAATCAGGAAAAGAAATATTTGTAAGGTGTATGTGCATGATTGGTACTTGAGTCATCCTTGATAATGGCCAGTAGGTTTCTTCCCAGTATTTCTGGTCTTGTCAGTTCAGGGAGATGGTGGACATAGCTGTGCTTCTTAAATCCTTGGTAATTGGGTTATTATTTGGAAGAAGCTGTCCTGGAAAAGAGTTTTAGTCCAAGCAGAATGATAAGAGCTTAACTCCCATTATCAATTGTTAGTATAATGTTAACTGGGCAGTTCCTAATTAAAGCTTGTAGTCACTCTAGATTCTCCCTTGACATCTGATCTTGTCTCAGCTGGATCAGTGTTCATTTCTTCAGTATTGAGATACTCCTAAAACAAGAAGAAATTAGTTGGTGGAGATCATAACTTTATTTACTTTATCTAGGCACAGACTGCACAGAAAGTCTTTTAAACTTCTGCCATTCTAAGGACAAAATAAATCCCTAAATGAACAAGATATGTAGCCTGTCAACTCATTTAGACTGAGAAGTGTATTTGAACCTTTAAGTTTCCCCAAAATTTTGTCAGGACCTTCCCCCCTGAATCCCAGCCTTGGGAATGTGCTGTGAATCACACATAACTTCAGTATCTGACAACTTCTCAGCTGGGCCCTATCTCAGGTAAATCCTATGGCCCATAAGTTCTTCATTCCAGCAGCTGGCGCTGCTGACCCAGTCCTTGAAGCACCTATAAAAAATAACATCTTTTGGCTGTGAGCTGAGGGCAGCTGGGAAAGATTCAATGACACTGAGGAGCTGTTTGTTTCTTGTTACTCTTCACCCTTCTAGATGTTTGAATCCAAACCTGTTTTCCACCCTCTTCATCCTATTTCTGATACGGATCCTATCCGTATCAGACCTGCTTGTGTCAAGTAAACATGAATTATGTATTTATATCTGTTAATATACAGGAACTTGGTTCTGAAGAATTTTCAGGAACCTAGGTATGAATGTTTGAAGTGGGACTAAGGAAATATATATGACTGAGTATTCGTCAAGTGCTAAGACACTTGAAATCACCCAAGCCAGTTGCAAGGACAGGAGTGAATGAACTTTGGTTATGAGATGAGGGACTTGAAGACGTCAGTTTAAAATCCTTCTTAATGGTTTCCACAGCAGATCCACAAATGATACTTTTCATTATACTTTATTATTGCATTATTATTTTATGAACTTGGATTCAAAAGTGCCTTGAAATATGTATATCCCTGTACCCTTATTCGGAAACACAAGTTCCAGATTGTGTATACCTCATATGCTCAGTTTTTTTGTTTTTTAAAATTATGAATTTTAATAAAGCACAAGGCACTTTTTCCTTCTTCTCTTTTCTCTAAATGGGTTCACATACCTGGTTTTAGGCACCTGAATGAAAATGCTTGCTTGATGGGGAGAGAAGCAAAGAGATAGGAAAAGTGGATGGTAGATCTCTTGTATTATGTATGAACTGCATATGAACTGTCTGCATATTTTGTCCTGGATGAGGCCTTGTGAGAAGAGGAGTATCAGTGTGACTTCAAAACTCTTTTCAAATAATCTGGTCTAAACCATGGTCTAACCTTTTTCTTCCCTGAAGGGAACCAATTTTTGTTATCTTGAAATGGTTGAATGAAAGCTTGTTTACCCTAAATAGTTTAATGAATATTTTTTATTGGGCTTTTTGTTTGATTGGTTGATTGAATTTAGGTTGGTGGGTTTGTTTGTGTTTTGGGTTATTTTTTCCAATGAGTAAGGAGTTTCTCAGATAAAGTTCTCATTAATTTGGACATGGATCACGTGTTCAAGCAACAGCCTTCTGTCTTCCCCTGGTCTCCCCCTTGCTGTGTCACAGGAGCCCAACACGGGACACTGTTTTGGCTCTGTCAAAACAATGATGTGTTACAGATGCCGTTGTGTTGGAGGAAACTGAAGCTGAAAATAATACACAGGACTAAAATAAATACATAAATACTTTGCATTGCGTTAAAATAGGCAGGTAGAACAAATGACTTGAAAGACATAAATCTTACTAAACTCAGATAAGATGAAATAAAAGTTTGATAAATTAGTATTAGATCAATTACTCCTTGTTCAATTTTTTTAAGCTAACTTATAAAAAAATGAGGAGCAATTCCCTATTCATAAACAATTGTAAACAATATTTTCTTGTAAGAAGCCATGAAATAATTGTAGTATGACTGACTAAAATCATAAGAAACCTTAAATCTGAACCACAGTTTTCCAGTTTTCCCACATCCCTTTAGGAATGCAGGAAAATAACAATACTCTGCTTATGAGTGGGGTTGGTTTTCATGTCTGGAAGTGAATGCTGTGTCTCAGCAGCCCAGCAGAATTCTCTGCAGTTTCAGAGAGCAAACTCTGCTTACACAGAAGCACCTCTTGCTCAGGCCACAATTTGCTCTGGAGTCCTGACCTGGCTGCTCAGGCTGGCTGGGGAGAAAACTTCTGGCAGGTGGAGGGAACATCCCTGCAGGAAGTGTGTGGCTGGGCATGGAAGTGTGTGCATGAATTGTCTCTATTACTTTTTTTAGTTACTGTGTTTGAAATGTTGTTTGTCACAAACTTTTGGTAGAGAGAAATCTCTAAAATTTTGAAGGCTTCCTCTGAGGCTTATTTGCCAAAGTTGAAGAGACTTTAATTTCTTGCTTGTGTAACCACCCCAATAAAAACATAAATTTTCATTTAGAGTCATAAAATATCTTTAGACAAGGGAAGCCAAAAACTGAAGTGCTGTAACTTGAAAAGTAAAAATAATCTCATACATAGTCCCAAGAAAGTTCATTATTTGCTTCATGATTTTTCTTTAGGGTTATGTGCCCCTGTATACAGAAATAGCAAAACACTCTTTGCTGAACTTTTCAGCCACATGTCCTTCAATATTTCAAATTTCTGACCTTTACCTGAGAAATAATTAAGGCAAACATATTTGTTTTTCAACCATTTCCTTACAACTCTGCGTGCTTCTCTGGAGGGAACCTCTCTGCTGTTTGTTATTATCTGCTCATTCCCAAAGTCATCCAGTTTCAGGAAGGTGAATATAATTCCTCATGCTTGATCTGTTGCAGGTGTCTGTTTCTTAGGCTGTTTTGTGCTGGTCAGAGACTGAGTTTCAGAGGTCATTTCTTCACTTGGATTGCACAGATACTGCAATACAAGCTTGTCCTGGATTTCTTTGACTGAAGGGATGGGATGATGCTTTTTGCAAAAGGTTTATTTAGAGCTTTATTTAGAGTGTATGAGGTAGACTCTCTGCAAGCCTGACCCTCTCCTAAAGAGCTGCATTACTTTGCTCTCCTGCTTTGACCAATAGTCACACTGCCAGGTGAAGACAATTCATGACTGCTGCAAAACAGTAATTTGAGGCATCTAATATTGCTGATAAGAGGTATGTTAGTGAAGCATCTCCCTAAGCAGGGAAGAGTCAGGGCACTTTGCTGGATGGCTCTCCACCATGAATTGCCACAGGCTTGTGTAAGATTCTATAAATATAGGTTTTGTTACCTTAATTACTTTATGGTATGTATTTTTGGAAAGAGGAAGGTGCACTTTTTCAACCTATATTATAACATTATGAAGTTGTTTGGGGTTGGCCAGAAAGAGTTACAATGCACTTGTCAGCAAATGAGATCAAACACAGGCCTGATGCTGACCAAGGGCTACATCACTGGGTGCATCCACTCCCTGCTGCCATCAGTGAGCATCCAAAGTGGTGCAGTTTGGAAAAACAAGCCTGTTGCACCAGTTGCAAGTGAAAACCCCCAATGGTGTTAACTGTTGTAATAGGCTGGGTTGAAGTTCCAGGCTTCACAAGCGTCACAGCAGTGTCTGTACAACTTGTGGATGCCTCTAGAAAGCAGACTGGACTCTGATCTTACAAGGAAAGGTGGATTTACCCATCTTTGAGATGGTGTGTTGAGCTATTCTGAATAGTACTGAGATCTATGGCTCACATGTTAGTGTGTGTTTGTTCAGTTGTGTTTACCATGAAAGTTTAAGATGAAAGCTTCTGATTTTGGTGGAGAATGAGTCACAAAATACTGCCAGCAGCAAAGTGCCTGCTTAGATATGACAGAAGCTGCCATTCCTGCAGCAACTCCAGCATTAGGAACGTTGCAAACCCTTGTGCGAAACTTCTGAATTGACACAAATACGTTTTCTTTACCTTGCAATACATTGCTGTACTATTTGCATGTTCTGAAGAATTTATCATCCAAAATTGTTTATTGCAGCTATGCAATTAAGTCAATAAGAGTCATGAATGGTTTCTTGCTGATTTTGATAGTACAGATTTAAAGATAGGGTTCCTGCTGTTTTCTTCTCTGTTGACAGGCCTAAATTAACCTTCAGAATCAGACTGCTGTTGGCTATGCCCACAGCTGTAAATTTAAAGGGCACTTTCAGTAAATAGTTTGTATTATTTGCTGAAAATCCAAGCTTCAGCAAGCATTTCTGCTAGTAATTTACTAGAACATGACAAAATCAAACACCAAAGGGATGCAAAATTGAAGTCAAAGCAAATGTCGTTTAAAATTGAAATGAATATTCATAGGTAAAATTTTGCAGCATTGGTTCAATTTTAGTGACAGTTCATTGGGATGTGGTGTCTTCTACCTTACCTACTGGAATTATCATTTTTGTTTACAATGGTTAAGAACAATCCGTGCTGTTTTACCTGTGCCTAAGGAGAAGCAGACTTGTGATCTAGCTTTGAGTCAGCCGAAATATTTCCCTGGTCTTCAGTAATCACCTACTGCAGTGAGAAAACTTAAAAACACATCTGAGAATTGCTACAAAAACAGTAAAATAATTTGCTAATGGAAAATCATTTCTGCCAGCAGAGAGACTTGAACTAGGACAACTTTGATCTTAGAATAATTTATGTCTCAAATTGCTTAGATCTCCTGCAGATAGTAAAAGAGCAAAGAATATGCACCTTCATCTTGATTTTCACTACCTTTTCTAATTTTTAGGGATATATTGAAACTGATTCTTTCCTTTCTGCTATCCCTAATGTGGGTGGCATTTCAGCAAAGGCCTCTTTCATCTGTCACTTAGCCCACATATGTCATAGCTTATCCCTTACTGATACATTCTGCAGTTGTACTTCTAGAAATAATTAAAAATTAGGACAAGTGCTTACTGCATTTGAGTTTTATGGATATTGGGGTTTTTTAAGGTACAAAAAATTGATTATGTTAGTTGCAATTCTGTTTGATAAATAAAGTGTTGTGTGTTAAATTTTTATGGCTAGGAACCTTTGGTACGAGATATCCAGGAAGGGGTTCTGTATGAATTCTTCTTCCTTGGTTTACATTCTCTTTTTATTGTCTTCTGTGCTGAGTGATTTGTTTTGATGATTATAGATACTTTGTATTACTTAGACTACAGATTTATTTTACATGCAAATATTATCCGATTCCGTGTCTTCATTAAACTTTAATAAGGCTTTACGAACGTAGTGCATAAAAGACAATATTAAATCAACAAAGCCTGTATAATGATGATTGAAATACAAAATCCAGGAAGAGTGATGGTGAAAGGAGCTCAAGTACTAGCAATACTGGTAAGCCTGCAGATGTTGTAAGTTTATTTTCAAGCTCTAATGGTTACAAAGTATGAAGTAAGAGACTGAAGGAAAAAAAAAGAAAGAAAAAGAAGATGAGAATGCTACTTTTGCTGTCAGTGGTGTACTTGAAAGTAAATGCTAATGATGTTCACTTATACGTAGTGTATGTCATTGCTTTTAGTGTTTTTAAGATGATAAAATAATCATAAAAAGATACTCAGTTTGTGGGTTATGGCATATGATGAAAAACGTGAGTAAAAAATGCCATGCTGTTGCAAAAAGGCAAAGTCGATGATTAATCTTAAATAAGCCCTGACTAGAAAGCACTGGATGAAAGAATCTGGTCCTAAAACTTTGCATTAAATATCCCAGCATAAAGGAAAATCAAGTGCTCTATTCAGTGCCATACCCTGATTTTATGGCAGTGCAAATTAGACCCCCCTGCTGCCTTCTCCCCTTTGGCTGATACCTCTTGAGCTCCATCTGAGGGAAAGAGGTTTACTTGATTACAGTTGAAAAAAGTAAATTAGAGGTGTTGTCTTAGTGAAGAGCTGCAACACCAGCTGAACTGCAGTGCTGACACTTGTCTTTTCCTGGTTGTGCAACCACTGTAACAAAACTAATCAGGAATACTGGTTCAACCTACAGCTGGAAAGCAACTTCTTTCCTCTGGGAAACCAGTGTGTGACCTGGACAGACAGGAGTGGTGGCCCTGGGGGGCTGTTCCTAATGTGTGGCTGAATGGGGTGCACACAAGGGCTCCATCTGGAGTGTGGAGTGTGTCTGGGCTCAGGAGAGGACCAGGCACCTGTCTCTGAGTGACCAGGGCTGTAGTGTGTGGGGACAGCAGAGGTGCTGCTGGAGGTTTCTGCTGGAGATCCCTGGGTAAGCTTGCTGCTGTGGTTTGGGGTTGTATTTACAGACTGCAGTCTTCCTCCCTGCACAGGTATACCTTTGGCTACAGGCTTAACCTACTTACAGGGATAGCTTAGAGTGAGGAGGACATGGTCTGACTGAAGAAATGAACCTAAAATGTTTTCAGACCCAATTAGTTTTCTTCTTCTGATGCCACAGGGCCCAGCAAGTGAGAGCTGAGGCTGCCTGGGGCACTGTGCAGCGCACAGCGTGTGCAGGTGCCTACCTGGGAGGGTTTGCTAAATGTGTCTGTGCAGTGCAAGAAGCTCCTAGTGTTGATAAAACACCTATGTTCTCCTGCAATGAGCAGCTGGCCTGGAGCAATGAGAATCAAAGGTGTCCCTAGAGTATCAGTGTGAAATAGAGAATTTCAGGGCCAGGAGGTGGTGCTGGTGCTAGACTTTGTCCTCATGTGCACAGCTGACATCTGAGAGGGCCAACAGTGTATTCTGCCTGGAAAGTGTAATGGCAGCAGACCCTACAGAACTTACTGGGAGGTGCAGGAAGAGGTGGTGACCCTTAGCTCTGTTGGTAAAGATTTGTTCTCCTGGGAAAGGTGTTCCAGATGAACACCTCAACAAGGAACCAAGAAATCAGCAAGGAGGAATTAAAACCTTGCTTTTGGTGATGTAAAATACAGGGTGGACATAGCTCACAGTCTGAGTCTGGAAAGGCCAAAGGGGATGTGGAAGGAAATGGGGAGATAAAAAATGAGTAGCAGTATAGAGAAGGGCCTTCAATGAGCTGACATGTGCAATATTGAACAGCAAGGGAAGGGTGGAACCAGCAAGTGATTCTGTGTTGGAAGCCTAAAAAGTGAGCTAGAGCAGGAATGCTGGCTGTCAGATGACAGCTGGCTATGATATGCATCTCAGATGTGGTAGAAGGAGAATGATCAATGGGATACTGATCAATGGGGTACAGAGTTGCCAGGCTACCAGCTTTGCAGGGATGAGAACGTAATATGTACAGGCAGGAGAGTGTAACAGCATGAAAATTGTAATGTTAGAAATATTGCAGAAAGTGAGATGCTCTGCAAAGGCCTTTCACAGGATTTCTACCCACTTATCAGTAAAAATTAGCTAAGAAAAATAACTAGGAACGTACTGCAAACTCTTGTTTGGGACCATGACACTGCTAAGGGGATATGGATTGAAATAAAAAGTTGTGCATTTAGCAGATCTGGTAACGATGTAGGTTTTATATGCATGTGTACAGATATGTACAGTCAAGGTTACATCAGGATGAGATATAAAGGAATAATTGTTGTAATGAACAGTAGTGTTAAGACCTTAAAGACAAACAAACAAAACCACAAAAAACCCAATCAAGCCATTCTGATTTTTGTCTTAAGTGATACGCAAAGTCATCTTCAAGTTGAACTAAAGGAAAACCTCTCCATAACAATGTTCCCAGTACAATGAAGTTTTATGTTACACTGGGAGAGAGCAAATTGAATAAATCCAGTGTGCAAATACTTAATGTAAAAAAGCAGGACTATGTTTTTTTTAAAAAGTCAAATGGCCTGCAGTGTTGAAAAGTCTTGTATTAGAAACCTGTGGAAATTATCTCATTTAAAGAAAAAAAAAAGGGCAAACTAAGCTAAGAAAAGCCATCAAAGGGACCTGGTTCGTAGGAGCATGACTCCAAGGAGGCTATCATAGGGGAAGGCTGAAAAAAATTCCTTTAAGAAGTACAAATCTTGTCCAAATGAGGGCTGGAAAGCCCATAAATCACAGCAGGTCAAATGTAGACAGGAAATAAGAGCGCTAAAAACTTGAAGAGCACCTTGCAAAGGGTGCTCAAGCTTCTAGTCAAAGGTTCTTAAATCAGAAGCAGGAAGTCAAGTAGGGCATAAGTGGGACCACTTAATGACCAAACTGTAAGGAAGGACTCAGGAATTATAAAGCTGTAGCAGGAAAGTTCAGTTAATTTCTTTCATTGTTCTTTGCTGTTGAAGACATCAGGGAAGTTCCTACACCTGAGCCACTCTTTCTAGTGAATAGATGTTGGATGAACTAAATGAGTTTGTATAAATATACAGCAAGTGTTGGACCAAACAGATGTATTAGCTGTCAGTAGGTCACCAGGTCAGGTGGCACTCACATGAAGGAAACTCAAGTGAGGACTTGAAGAGCAGCTGGCCAAAGCTTCCACTTGATCACTATAAAAATAGCTACAGTTGGAGTTTGCATAATTCCCTGTCTCTCTCACGAAAGGGACTCTGGGGGGAAATACAGGCTGACCAATTGCTGAAGCTGGGAGAAAAATGGGGTATAGAATACTGACATCTTGAGAATGTGAATAAGCAGTCTTGTAGGGAAGAGTCAGTGTGGTTTCTGTAGGTGCTACTGAATTACAATGCAAGTCAAGCAACACGTGACAGGAGGGATTCCCGTGAACCTGGTGCAGTTGGTTTTCCAATAGTCCTTCAAGAGAGATACTGAAACATAAATTTCTGCTAGACTTACCCAAAGTAATATTCCTTTAGAGGACAGTAGTGGCAACTTGTTTTCCTAACAATGTCAAGGACTGACTCATTTTTAGTATTGTGTTTCTCTGCATCCAGTAACCCAAGCTGTTATTTATAAAGCAATACTAATTCTTGAATTCATTATATGAACAGCAAGTCAAGTTAGTAAAATAAATAATCCCTTAGACCGTCTCTTAGCAAAGTGTTTCTCAGCAGATGGGTACCATGAGTTAGAGAGAAGAGTGTTTCTGACTACAATCCAGAAGCACAGAGGGAACAGCAGCAGCGTAGACCTTAATAAAAGTGCTCTGTACGTTGTGCCAAAAGGACTCTGCAATATCCCAGCTCCCAACGAGTCTTCTGATCACAATGTTATTTTGACTTTAGTGAAGGAGGTCGTGTTATTGCTTAAGCCAAACCTTAAATAAATCTCCCAAGCCTGTGAGTAGGCTGGGACAGCTGGTGGGTGTCTTGTCCTTTGGGGTTGCTGGGATGAATGTGCACACAGTGAGTCAGATGAGTCATGTTTGGATGGACAAGCCCTTCTTTGGCCTTACAAGTCACTCTGCATATTTGTAGTTGTGGGCCCTCTTTGCTCTCCTTTTGGTTGTTTGATGTTTTGGGGACCTTCCGAATTTTTGGGAAAGGATAGGGGGGAAGCAGGGAGGCAGGGACAAGCCGTGGAGAGTAAATAAGAATAAAAATTTAAATATCAGTGTATGAATACTCTTATTTCCTATTTAGAAATTAAAGTTGTTTATGAAATGCTAATGTTGTAGTGATAGGCTCTTTTTGATGGCACAGAATCCAAGCATTAGGCACTTGCTTGCATCTACTGAAAACATTACCAAAAAAAATGGCCTCAGATGACTTACTGCCAAAATTTCCCACTGCCAAAACAATTCCAGTCAATAGGATTAGTTATGAGAATTGACTGAATACCTGCATGTTTGTACAAAATCAACACTCCATAGTGCAGTCAGATCAGAGAAAAGGTCAGAGCATGAAAGGCGGGAAGTCAAAATCAGTGAGGAGAGATGAAATTACTCAAACTGTGCTGTGGAATTATCTTCAGACATCATCTCTGTTTGACAAAAGAATAAATAGCTGATATGGAGTATTTGAGTCCTATATTTAATTTTTTTCATACTGAAATGGCATTCAGCCCTCTTGGGAGACGTTTAAAAGCTTTTAAGTTGAGGTGTGTCTAAGACTTGGTGTGCACAGTTGCTCTGTGGACCTGAAGGCTTCTGCATTTCTCCAAAACTGCATTCCATATTTCCTTGTTGCCTGAATGTACACACATAAGTACATCTCATCATCTGTACCCAAAGATATACACAAAAATGGTTTGAAAATGCATTCCACTATGATACAACATTGGTAGTTTGAATTTATCATAACTTCTGTGAAATGGAATAATTATTTTTTGACCTTATTTGCTTAGGGCTCAGTTACTCTGTACTCTAACCTATCACTTTCCTGTGGGTACTGTTGCCTTGCTTATTTTTTCTGTTAATGTTTCTTTCTCACAGAAACCAGAGTGTTGTCCTTTTTCTTATGTAAAAAGCTACAAGGATGGACAATCCATGAGCCTTTGGCAGATTTGCACTGGAAGTTGTTTTCATCAAATTCTTTTATGGTAACACAGAGAGCAATTTTGTATTAAACAGTGTGAGTGTTTTTTTCAGGCCAGCAACCCATCTTGGCACAATGTTACTCATAAATATAATATACTTGAAGGGATCATTTCCCAAGAGATGTCAAAATTATTGTCTGCTGTAGGTAGCAATGGCAAGTATCATAGCTTAGCTTTACATGATGTAATGCAATCTGCAGAGTAAACAGAGCATCTATTACACTGGTTGTAATCGCCTTTTCTTTTACGACTTCACATTTTTATTATGTTTTCATTACCCAGCAAGATATATTTCAACTTTGACCTTCATCTGCAGGGTGAGTAAAAATAGGGTTGCTATAGACGAAGGCAATTTTTCACTTGCAAAAACTGCCTTTGGATGATAATGGCTAAAATGCTTTGGATGAAATTTCTCTGTCCACTCATACTCGAGTGAGAAAACACTTTGGTCATCCTCTTCTGTAAAGACAAAGTGCTCTGAAGCTGTCCTGTGCTATATCCATCCTGAATGTATGCTACAGCTAGGAATCTGCCACCAATTTAAAACAGCAAGCTGCTCTTAAAGATGTATGGGCATCACTCAAACATGAGTGAGAATATACATAAGTCAAATATAATTTGTAATGAAATTATGGTTTCAGGAGCTTTTAATTTTATCAGTTATATTGCACTCACGATATAAATATGATAAAAATAAGCAGTACTGAAAGAGCATTCAGCAATTTGGTTTTCTGCCTGCATCTGGATAAAGGAGACATGTTACTGAACAAGCTTTTAACTTACTTAATGCAAGTGATTTACTAGTTTTACTAGTTTTACTGGATTTACTAGTTACTGATTTGCTAGTGATTTACTTTTTTAAAGTAATTTAAACTTTTTCCACCTTAGCTGTATCCCTGTCCAGGTTTTATATGTTGTAGAGATATGTCTTGTGAAGTGTCCCTGACCCTTCATCTTTAGAAGTTTGATTTCTCAGGGAAACTGACAGTATCTTCAGAAGTAGTCTCAGAAGTATCTGTGTGTCAGGGGAATTACTGAGTTTAAAAATCTAGGTTGTATTTTAGGAGGTTTCTTAGCTATCAAAATCTTGGAATATATAACAGATATATATATACTGAGAGACAGGTTGTTCTGTGGCTCTTCCATTAACTTTGTGACTGTACCACTTCTATCTATTTAATTCCTTCCCAAGCCCATTTGAGATACACTGGTGTAGCAAAAAATCTGGTTTTGCACAGTATTAATTAAACAACTGAAGAGGCTAAGTTTTGTATTTGATAATTTCTAACCAGAAACTCAGTTGGGGTCCTAAGCAATACCCTTGGCTTCTTGGAAAATGTCAACCTGTTAGTGGAATATGGTTACATTGGAGTTGTAAATGCAACTACATGATGTGTCCACTTTGAGCCATAAAACTCTTTCATTTGTTGTGACATCAAACTCATAGTATAGCCCGAACTTTCACTATATCTGAGAATCCTTCTGTGCTGACCATCTCTGCATGATTTTTTGGCTTAATGAGCCATTTATCTTGTTCTTGGTTGAGAAAAAGAATGGAATTTTAAATAATGACAAAAATACACCTGCCTAAAAATTAAATAAATAAAATTGTTCTAAGTGAGGAATATGTCTGAGCAGAGATGAAGGGATCTCACATCAGGCTTTATTAGACTGATACAGGCATGATGATGCTTGTAGGTTCTTCTTGTCTTCACTCTTAAGAATGAAATTCTGTAATAAACTTTATTCACTGCATCTGAAGGGGTTAAATGAGAAGCACAGACTATCCCAAAGAAGGCGGGCAGCCTTCTGCTAAAAGCTACATAAGCAACAGAGAGCAACTGGGCTGTGAAACTCCATATCCAAAGGTACCAAGTGTGTGACTGCAGTCTTACCATGAGAAGTCTACTGAGAAATCAGTGCTGGGTGAGCATCTCTTACAGAGCCGATGGGTTTAGATGGATGTGGTGCTTGGATGAACTCAGAGCAGGCTGGTGTCCTGCCAGAGGTCTGGGTCCTAAAGCTGAGGCTTTTAGTTCCACTAATTCTATTGTAATGAAATAATGGTGGCAGGTAAAGCCTTACAGAGATGGTATCTAGGGTCTAGTTTTACCTCTGTGTAAAATATGTGAACTTAACTTTTTGTGAAATGCATTACTACAGTAGCTTGTATGTGTAAGTTTTCCAGTTTCAGTGTCTTGTCCAACCTGTCAGAAGAAAGAATAATATCAGAGAGAACATATATTGACATGTTCTGTATAATGTCAGCTCTCTGCTGATTAACAAATTGTCAGGCCTGCTTTAAGATGATTTTGATCAGTGCGAGGGTGGAAATATTTTTGGGAGAAGATGGCTTCTCCATTGTATTTCACATAAATAAGGAGCTGGAAAAGGTCCTTTAGTAATATTTCAAGGTTAAAATTAATACTAATTATTACCAAAATCTTCAGAACATTTTTAATTTTTAAGTGTCTGGGTTATCAGGATGTCTAGTCAAGGCAATTTGGTGGGATTTTTTACAACTCAGATTGATTTACAAAGACAAAAAAAATGGGTAAGGAGCAGCTCAATGAAGTGTTTAATCCTTTAAAACACTCCTTTTCCTTAAAAAGCCTGGTCGTAGTAGTGTGACAACCCAAATCTTTTGTTTCCCCACACGTGTGTGTGTGAGCTGAAGCAGTCACCAAATCTACCTTCAGATTCATCCAGTTTTGGAGCAGCTCTGCCTGTGATAAAGGCAGTCAGTGTTAAGAGATATGAGTACAGATTGTAACGGAGCAAATACATGGGTCACTGACCACAGAGATGCTGCAAAGCAAATTCCAAGCTCCCTCGACTGTTTTAAACTGCTAAAAATACCTTGCTTACTGACATATTTAAGTATAAATACTGCCTAGAAGATAATAAATTAACCCAACTCCTTATAGAAATGAATTCCATCTAATCCTCTATCTAACATTTAAGTATTGCATATGATGAATAAAAACACCAGAATCAAAACACAAAGTGCTTGTTGTTTCAAGTCCTGAGTTTTAACAGATGCATCTGTGTATTGAGACAACATTTGAACAAATCTTGGAAGAAATCATGTGAAATTCTTTCCTGCTGAAGACAATGACAGAGTTCTGTTGACTACAGACTTGAGCTTGAGTCTGGATGCAGTAACCTGATTCAGTGAAGCATTTAAATATATATAATCATAGAAAAAGTGATCTGATGAATCATGACCCTATCTGTGAAAATTTGCCTAATGAAACTGTGTGAAATTAACTTTATTCAAAAAGCACACCTGTTCTGCTGGGGAGAGGGCTATAAATATCTTTGTGCCACCTGCCCCAGCTATGAGAGCTCCTATAAATCATATTATTCTCTCTGACAACTGGTACTGCCTTGGGGGCACCTTTTTCTTCCTTTGTGCTCTTTCTGAAAATATGTGTTTGCATAAATATGGATTTGTATGCCAATAAATTTTCCATCAGATTTCTTTTTCCTCCCCCAAATTTGAATGAAATTTATTTTAGTCATAATTTTGCCTCCCCTGTTACAACTGTGTGGATGGGCAGGTTCTGAAGTAGGATTTGCTCACTTGTGAATGTTGCCCTTCCAAAACACCATCACTTGTGCAGACAGTCCCATAAAGGAGTTGTTTCAGTTTTTCTGTACTGAGTACAGATGGAAAGAAATTAACTGACTGGAAAAACAAGAGTTATCAGTGCTCTGCTTCTTTATCAGTCCATTTGTCCTTAGTTGTCTCTTCTTTCCCTTCTCTATTCAGGAGAAATTGGCCTTTCTTCAGTCAGAGATTGAATTTAGAGCTAAAACCCTAAGAAAGCATTGCAATGTGTCTAGAGCTTGCAGTCTTCTCCTTATACCTCTGATATAAGAGACTTGGGCATTTAAATCAGTACCCAGTGCCTCAGTGAAGGGGCAGCACAGTAACTCCTGCTCTACAAGCACGTGGGTCAACAACATCGTACTGCTGAGAAGGGTAAATGCCTTTTGAGGCTGTATAAACAGTGTAGACTGCAAAAATGCATGAAGTGATCCTGTGTAAAAATACAATGATTTTCCTTCAAGAAAGATATAGATTTATTGGCTGATGTCCAGGGAGGAGCAACCCAGAATGGAGATTGAAAGAACTGCAGTTGTAAAATCTTAGAAGAAAATCATGGGGGAGATAGCGTAGCAATTTTCAGGTATATGAAAGGCTGTTCCAAAGAGGAATAAATTAATTTGTTCCTTTGTTTAAGGCTTACAACACAAGTTAAGCTGCAGACAGGAAAAAAAACCTGGTATCATTAAAGAAAAAGTACGATGTCAAACGCAACCCTCTGGTGATAATCAAGGTGTAATGCTGCAAGACACAGACTGAGAGTGTTGTGGAGGTTAAGAAAGGACTCAGCAAATAACCAGCTAAGAATAGCAAGGGAGTAGCAAATGACTCCTTTTGCCTTTGGTCTCAATGTCTTGTGGAGTTTTATAGTAATTGCAATCAGTTCTTTATATGCACAATCTGTGTAAACAATATCCCATTGGTTCTCAGGAACTGGAGCTGTGTAAAGTAGCACATTAATGCACATGTGAGAAATACAGGTTTGAATAAAAAAAGTAAATGTTTTCATTGACTAGTAACATAGTTGTTCTTTATTCTTCCTGTATTTAAAGTACACGTTTCTCCCAGCAATTAAAAACAAAAGAATAAGTTTTTAACCTTTACTTCACCCACAATTAATGTGCAAAACCTTTATGTCAACTTATATTTCATTCTAGAGCAGTGGAAAATGCTAATGGTTTTGGTTTTGTTTTTTGTTTGGTTTGGGTTTTTTGTTTGTTTTGGTTTTGTTTGTACTGTGTGTTTATTTTATATATTTGCTGATACATTGACTGTATTGACAGAGATCCAGTTGTAGAAACTGATTGCTTAGGGGACAGTGCACAGCAAGTCTATCTCTGTACAAAAAGAGGAATTCCTTTAGTGTTAAGTCATTAATTAATCACAGTTTTATTTAATAGCTTGTTGTGTGAAAGGAATAAATGAGGCATTTAAAACAACAGTAACAGTGATTACTCTGTGCTGCTGTTCTGACTATGGACCTTGGAAGTCCTGGTTGGACTTCAAACCATGTATTAATGCTTCATAGGCCGAGTTCAAAACTCCCTTTGAAAATTTGAAAGTGAAGGACCCACAAATTTCAGAATGACTAATCTCTTGCTTAAGGGAATTTTTTTAATGAGGTAGAAAAAGACTGTACTGCCTGCTAGATAGTGTGACCATTAATTCATTTGCAAGATGCTGATCTATGTAGAGGATTTCTTTAGGCCTAGTGACTACAATTTAAACCAGTTTACTCACCCTGGCTGACCTGTTAACCTGGGAGTTAAAGTCTGAAGGACAGTGTTACCCTCCTGTTTGTGGCATTAGGTTTTTGCACCAAGGCTGAGGAAGGCAGAATGCTGAGAGTGGAGAATGTATTCCAGACTACATGCTGTGAATAGATGATGCAATTCAATGTTGGCTTTATTTTTATTAAAGGAAAAAAAAAATACTCCCCTCTCCCTGCTCTTTCCTTGGTTTCTGGGTCAGGTATGGCAGCACTTTTAAGCACATATCTTGTTATCAGCAAAGTTTTGGCCAGTGGTGCTTTTCAGGACCTCCAATATTAACTTGAAAAATCCCCAATATATGCTGTTTCCTTGTCTCAAACATTTTTCTTGCAGCAACTCTTCCAAACTGATATCTTGACTTACAGGCTGTCACTTGTATTTGCTTTCTGTAGCCAAACCTGCTAATGTTCACAACGTGCTTAACTGCACTTGGAACCTGTGCTCTCCCTTGGTTACACATCAGAGGGAATCTTTTTAAAAGGTTTTGTCTGGTACAGTGGCACGAAGGCAATTCTGCTGGAATGCCTGCCTGGAGGAGAAGTGATGTGACACGGGAGTGGGCCCAGTGGAGCTGACAACCCTTCCCATTTGACTGAGGGCTGCTACGAATCCCAAACTTCCCTGGTTCTGGTGTTGCTGTTATGTCGTCCAGAGTTTAAAAACTTCATCAGTAAGTATCTCAAGATGAAGTATGGAATACAGAAAAGCACTGAAAAAGCAGATTGAAAAGGAAAAGAAGCCCATAAGGATCAGTGAATTTTCACACTATTTCTTTTATGTGGAGAGAAAAAAATGCGGTAATGGCCCAGAAGCATTAGTGCGCTTCCTTTTATATCACACGACCCCAGGATGGTCCTCAAAAGGTATAGAGGTGATATATGTGTTACAAAGTGTTGTACTAGGAGCGTGTGTGTTATGTTTACACTTGCACATGATTTCCAATGGAATGGAGTTGGCAGTCTGTCTCAAACAGCAACAGATCAAGTCAGGAGAGGGGTCCTTTCATCTTGAGTTCTGAACTGGATGTGAAAATCTAGCCCTGTATATCAATATTAAAATTATATTTCTGTAACTAAGAATGCTGTATGTAGGAAATAGAGGTGTAAAGATTTCCTAGAGTCTCATGAGGCTAAAATGTTTGAAAATGAAGTGTGTCATCCACTAAACTGCAGGAAAATTTAAAACAGTGTAGATCAGCAGGGCCCCCCTGAAATGCACTTCTTTGTTCTGTTACAGCTTGGATGAAACTACTGAATAGTTTGCAGTAGAAACAGTATCTTCTTTCTGTCTTACCCACGTGGCAGGAAACTCTTTCCACCCTGTTGGGGAGTTGCTCAAGGAAAATATTATAAATTGGCCACTCCATCTATACGATGTTTTTAGTAAGCAAGAGGCGGCTCCAGAACCCGTCCCCAGCAGGGCTTTCAGCTCGTGTTTCTGCAGCCACAAATCTCGCAGTGTTTTCAAATTACTTCCTTTCCCTTCACTTTTTCTGAGATGCCTCACTCTAAACCCTAATAGAGCTCAGTTTAATTCTCCATAAACTATCATTACTCTTTCTGGCATTTGTGGCACTCGCCCACTGTCGTTGTCATTGTTACAAACTGTTTGTCTTTGTTGCTTCCCTCCCTGGCTGTGCAGGGCACTCTCATTGCAAATGAGGACCACTCCCAGTTACCCCAAGTCACAGAGCAACTGGCCCGACAAAAGTCATAATGAGGTCACCCCCTGCAGGACAAGGAGGACAGCTGGAACTACATGTGGTGCTCTCTTGCTGGATGACTGAGTTGTGTAGAAATCTCACTACAGAGCAGCCACATGAAATTGCTCAAGTCCACTAATTAGACTATTTTCTGTGCCGTTAGTGTGATTTATTTGAGTATTTCTTAAGTGTGGGGTTTTTTTCCTCCTTAAGTCCCTCACCAATTTGGTCTTTCTATTGTTTATTTTTCTTCAACTCATCCCTAAACAGCTTGAAAATGTACATTTCAGTGTTTAGTTATCCTACCCCGCTGACTTGAGAGGATACATACATTATCATTGCAACTTTCTAAACAGGCTCTTTATTTAATTCCTCTGTCAACTATGATACATGAAAAGTCATGAGGAGGGCTTGCAGCAAAATAGAAATAGTTATAGAAATGAAAACGTATTTTTATGTATTGCATTTTAAGTCTCTCCCAGTTGCCTCAGCAGAATCTGGATTCAAATTCTACAGAAGCCAAAGGAAAGCTTTGTTTAGTACTTGATGGACTTGGGGTTGGAGTCTAGTATGGAGCTTCTTCTGGCTTCTACTACACTCTGTCTTTACTGTTTAGCTAAATATGTTTGAACAAACCATAAAAATTTGCAATATTTGGGCAACTCATTTTAGACCTCACAATACTTAATGTTTTTATGCGGTTTCATGTCCTGCAGTCAGGTTATAATTCAAGGACTTCCTTTCTAATTTTTTGAAAAAAGTATTAATTCCTTTTGAGATTACCCAAAGGAGTGAGTTTATATGAAGAGATTAAAAAAAAACCCTCAAACTTTTAATCCAGTGAAATAAATAAAGATCTTCGGGGCAATCTGACATCCTTTGTGGAAGCAGATTTGGAATAGGGAATGTTTATCCTTCCTTCTAGAATTGCCTGGCCATGCATATATTTCTGTGTGCATTCTCTATGCTGTTTCTTTTCGTGACGTAGTTTTACCACCATCCTTTTTCAGCTTTGAACTGTTTCTGCTTCTCTGCAGTATAAAGACACTTGTATAAAGCATTGTAGTCTGGGTGAAGTCATCTCTTCACTTGATGCTAAAATAAGCCCAAAAGCTTTGAAAAGAGGAAAAATGAAATTGCATCCATTTCATATGTATCATGCAAACTCCAGATTTCTTGACCTTGGGATATTTCTTTTATTTTCTCTGCCATCTTTGTCACTGAACTTGCCTGACTTTCTCATGACAAAACTGGGATTTTATACTGATAAAAGCACTGACATAGCATTTTCCAAGTTCCTACAAGTAAAGACTTCTCATCTGCAACAGAACATTAAAAGTTTATCTAAGTCATTGGTTTGTAAGCAAAGATCAACTTTGAGTAAAGGTGATCTTACACACCTCTGAGATTCAATTTGAATTTCATAAAGATACATATTACTTAATTGTATTTATTTGCTTAGATTATAAATAATTAAAGAGTGCCTGTCCAAATCTCCTGGTGCCTCAACACATCAATAACAATTCCATCCCCACA
Source organism: Formicarius rufipectus (assembly GCA_013399695.1). Classification (NCBI taxonomy): domain Eukaryota; kingdom Metazoa; phylum Chordata; class Aves; order Passeriformes; family Formicariidae; genus Formicarius; species Formicarius rufipectus. The sequence goes on from VXAU01002749.1 coordinate 566,166, forward strand.
GTGTTGAATTAATTATTTTAACAGGAACTCAGCCAGACAAACTCCAGTGGAGATTTTTCAATTTCATCATTACTGTGAAAAACAAATCCAGAGTCTTCTCCATAAATCTTATCAAACAGTACCTTCTGTGTACTGCTGCTCCTTTTCTCCTCCTCTCTGCTGCAGCTGAGAAGACACACACACAGTTCAGTCCTTATGTTATGTTTTGTTGGCTTTAAGCTGGCTGGGAGGTTGAGAATCATTTTCAGAGAAAAACTTGTAAAGCTCTGAAACCACACCTAACTAAAGATCTATTAAAGTACTTTGCTCAGTTCTCAGATTCTTTAGTAGTCCACGCTGTATGTGATGCTTTGGGTGAAAATCCTCTTCCTATTGCTTAAAGAAAAAAAAGATTTCTTTTTTTTTTAATTTTTTTTTTTTTTATGCAAGCCAACTAGGGGGGAAAATGTTAAAGCTGAAAAAAATATTAAAATTCTTAGATAATACTTATTTGATAGGCCCTTTACTTGAAAAATACTTCCAAGATGATGTCTTTCTCTTCCAAATCAGGACAAAGCACTGAAAGGTGTTTAGTTGTCTTATTCTCATACACTGTTGGATTTTCCTTTTAAAAACATTCAGGAATGTTATCAATGTTCCGTGTGTGTATATATATGTATAACCTTGCAGATTAATGATGATGTGGTGATAGGTACCTCTGAGAATATGTAGCATTGCCCTGAGGCTTTATGGGAATAATTGTGTTGATCCATTCTCCAGCTTGTTTTATGCTGTGTTTGTAAGCAGCACTTGCCAAAAAAACAAGGAGGGGTTTTAGGCTGTGCTCTTTTTTGTTGTTGTTGTTTGTTTTGGGGTGTGAGGGGGTGGCTGTTTTGTTCGTTTGTTTTGGGTTTTTGGGGGTTATTTGTGTTTGGTTTTTGTGGGTTTTTTTGTTGTTTGGTTTTGGGAGGGTTTTGTTGTTGTTGTTTTGTTTTAGTATTTCAGGACAGATTATTACTATTATAATAGTAATTTTACTTTGTTTGAATTCTGTACAAGTGATAAGATCTAGTCTGCATTGCACTTCTTCCAACTACTAAAAAAAAACCAAAAACAAATGAAAACTGAGAACAAAGAAGCCACAAATGAAACAAACAAAGCACCAACACCCAAAAAACCCCAATCCTCCAGAAAAGTAAACCAGCAAAGGTTTTCTAATGGTTCGAAACATTAGCTGATGCTCACCCTTGGAGCCGCCAGGAGTCCGCTCCTAGGTGCTGTGATGTGCCTCAACAAATGTCTCTTGCCCATAGTTCTCTGATGCAATTAATTTTCTTAAAAGGCTTATACTATTTGCCCAACTTCTTTTTTTCACAGAGCCCTTGAAGAGTCACAGCAGAAATGTAAGAATGGTACAAACAGGGTGTTCCTGGTGCTTCTCTTGGCAGTTCTGCACCTCTTCAGAGGTGCAAAAAAGACAAAGAGCTCTGCTGGGTTTCCCGTTCTCAGTTTTAGTGAGAGGCTGTGCCGTGAATCCCTTCTGAAAACGTTTCCAGTGCTGCTGTTTCTGCTCACCAACCAAACAAAGCTGTGCATGTTTTAAGCTTCTGCCCTCTCTCAGTGCAAATCAGGAAAAATTTCTGATGGTCTGTGCTGACATGTAAATGCATCAAAGAGTTTTGGTTTTATCTGTTCTGTTTAAGCATTGTAGTAATATTTCTCTCAGGAATTAGCTGACATTTAAACATCTTGCAAAGGTATTTTATATTGTGTCAAATGCAATTCACATTCATTTTCTAAAATTAGCCTTTCTGAAAGCTTGTTTAATTCTCATATTTTATTTTTAATTTCCTTCTTAAAATCTAATGTATGTATACCCAACACTAATGCACCTGAAGATTTTTTTAATTCATATTCATTCACAAATCATAATAATAGCACATATTCCCAAGAAATATTAATCTTGTTCCTCTCCTATTTTTTTCCTTTTATGTTGTAACATGCAAGCAGTATTTCTTTAGAAAGGAGCTAAATAAAAAGAAGAATACTAAATGCACGAAGATTAAATACGAAGAATTCAATAATAGTAATCATATAATAAATGGCATCCTCCTAATGTCTGCTGTTGGTTTTGAACATAATGAATCATACAGCAATCATGCAGTTAAACACATAATTCTTATGGAAGACTTTCATTATGAATGTGCTTTCTGTACTTCAAACTGAACTGTTCTATGACTGTAGGGGGAAAAATTAGGCTGAAGCTTTTATGAATCTTAAAAGATCAGGACAAGAATAAAGATTAGTATGGTGTTTAAAAGTGAGAATGCAAACTTTAGATTATTCTCTCTTCCAGGGCTACTGAACTCCTCCTGCCATCAAAGTGCACCAAGAATTTCTGAAACTTTGACAATTACAGGCTCTATGTAATCATTAATGTCATATGAATAAATAAAGCCTAATTAATTCAACACTAATGAGATGAAGTAGGTTCAGACAGTTTTCATCACTGAAGGCTGTGTTCCCTCACAGTTCTGTTGGAGTAATTCTTCTTGCTGTGTTATACAAATTATTTTTTAAACCCTGCATGGTCTTAAACAACCCAGTATTGCAAGATTCGGTTACATTGACAAAAAAAGTAATATATAATCAATAATATAAACTTGACTTTTTTTCCCAGGCAATTATTATTTTAACTTATGTCAAAGATAACTTTAGTGCCAATTAGGAACAACATTTGTAGGTGTATTTGATACATTTGGAATTAGCCAAAATAACAGGATAGAAAAGGGATTATGAAGATCTGTATTAGAAAGACAAGTGCATATTTATGGAAGGAGGACTAAATTGAGCCTTGCTTGCATCCAGGGTGATGTTTAAATAATCCTGAAATACTTAAATCACTTCAAAGCATTTTTATCTTTTATTAAGTTCTCTTTCAAAAACCTCTTGAGCTTCCCTTGGTCTTCTCTTCACTTCTACCCATAAGGCACATCATATATCAGCTTCTCTCTGAAGTTCTGAATTTTTTACTGCATATTCCTTCTTTTTTGACAGCTCATCTCTTGCCATTTTTGTGGAAAGAAAAAAAAAACCTGGAGGTCAGATTATCAGGTTGGTGGAGGGAATGTGCTCCAAATGTCAACTCAAAAAAGACAAAAGTTTCAGAGGAATGTCTATGTGTACACAGAACATTTGGAAGTTCACAGGCACTTATAACCACCTATGGTTTGGCAAGGACAAATGGGGAAAAGTTACCTGTTACTCTCACTGTGTTTTTGTGAACCCCACAGTGTCTTTGTGGATGTGTCAGCACACACTGAAAGCGGGATGAAGACAATGCTCCTTTCAGTGCAGCAAAACTCTCTCTCACTCAGATTCTTGAGTGCTAGTCAGGCATATTCAACCTTTAGGGTGTAGGTTTTGCCATGACCATGCTGCTGGATCCAGTGTCTTCTGGGGAGGAATACTTATTCCAGGACATCTGTGGTAGGATTTGGATTAAAATGAAAGAAAAGTAAATATTGTGAGTTTTCTATTTTGTAGTGTTATGCTGCAATTCTGGCAACTGAAGATGCAGTTTCAAGGTTTTGAGCATTTTCAGGTACATTTAAATACATGGTAACTAGATTAATTTACTTTGAAATACCAGTTTTCCATCTTTGTGTGTGCTTTATGTTTTGAAACTAGGGGAGTTATAGTGAAAACTCTGCATTCATATTTTTCAACAGCCTGTGCCCATTACGGTGACAGAATTTATGTTCTTAGTCACCGCTCTAAACTGTTAGCTGATCTTCTCTCTTCTAGTATCAGCAGTTATATTTCTGCAAATTGTCATGTTGTAAAAGTTGTATCAGCCACTTATGGTCCAGAGCTGAGTTTGCTCAGAATAAGTACTTGTGAAATAAACATCCCTTAAAAAGGAGAATGAGCAGTTAAACAGGCACTAAACCCAATTATAAGAAGGTATGAAAGAAAATTTATTAATATACCTAGATAATGGTATATTCTTCAGATAAATTAATTAAAATGCCTGTGAGAACTAGACTGAACTGTGAGGAGGTATGAGAAAAGAAAATATAACTCAAAGTTCATTTTGGAGGAGACATTAATAAAAACCGGATGACATGCAGCAAAGGAAATTAGCTTCTTGTGCACATGGGCATGAATAATGCTAGAGGATGTATCATATAACTTAATCAAATAGGCTGTAACAGGAAGATGCAACTGTGGTTTCCTTAATGACCAATGGGGTGATGTAATCAAATGCTTAAATGCACATTGTCAGGTTCTGATGAGTCTCTATCAAAGCAGAGTAGGAGTATCACTTACCCGGTTGTTCACACTGATAACACATCCTCTCTCAAGTGAGCAGAAGGAGTTCGGAGCACACAGGTTTCTATAATGCTGCTGTGACAGGAAATAAACTTCCTTTATCATTCTCTAATGTAAATATCTCATTCCCAGAGGTACATCTACTTCTGCTGCATTTGGCAGGGTACAAAGTTGCTAATCTTGCTATGCTTGGGCATGAGACACAGTCAAAGGGCCTGCAGCTGGGACCCAAAAGAGCTGCAAGAAGCTTTCAGGTGTTCCTGGCTTCTGCCAGCAGGTGCAGATGCAGGCTCTGTCCTGCAAGAAACTCCGTGCTGGTCCATAGAGTCACTAGTTCAAGGCAGGGTGAAAATGCACTGAAAATGTACTCAGCAACCTGAGTGCAAGATAGTTGTCCTTCAGTGAAATGTACTAAATAGAGCTGCTAATGTTGGGCTGGTAGAACTTTAATTGTTGTTTTCTCTCAGAAAACTCGCTTTGCCAGCGTGTGGTTTCATTGGAGCAAACCCAAATGTTAAGGCTAATAAAGCTGTGACCTGTATAGCAGCAGGTTCAGGTCCCAGCAGAGTGAGTTCTGGTAGCCCCACGCCCAGCAGGTCTGGCTGTGTGGTGTAGGGCCATGAGGACTGGTGGCACCTGCCAGCTTTGACTTGTGAGGCAGGAGCATGTTGGGTGTCCTCAGGAGGTACTTGGTCCTTGCTGGCTTTACTGCACAATGTAGGTGTAAGGCTGTTGTCCACCAAATCTGAGTGTTTTAGCAGCAGTTTCATGGCTGTGAGTATAAGAACCAACCAGAGTCAAAATTAAGACTGAGCTCACTGATAATCCTGGGCTTTACATTTTAATGCACCTTAATAGTGAAGTGCTAGATTGTGTTTTTATGACAGAGCAGATTAGGAAAGAATTTGCATGTGAATCTCTCCAAGTCTGTGCAGTTTCCTTGGTAACAAACGGGGAACCAAGTTCCAAAAAAATCTGCTTGTTGCTATTAAAATGTGTATGTGGGGAGTGAGGCATTCTTATTTTGTAAGTTTTTATTAAAGAAAAATTAGAACTGCAAACCTTAGCAAGACTCCTGATGTACATAAAATGGGGGATTGAAGAAATGAAATGGTTCTTCACTCACCAGCACTTAACTCATGCAAAAGTCTTGTTTCTAGTCAAACCACCACGAGGTGTTTGCAATCATTTTTCCTTTCTGACTGTTGCAAACAAAACTTGTTGTTGCTTATTGTTTTCAGGGAAGCTGCCAAGAACTGGCATTTCCATCAGTAGTTGCCTTTCAAGCTTCTTCAGAGTTGTCTATGGAGGCTTGGAGTACCACTCCACGATCAGTCAGAGCTTCCCAACTCTCCTCTGTGGCTCCACCAGGAGGCATCCTCACCTTGTTTCCCTTGAGTTCAGGGCAGGTTTCCATGGGTCACCCATCATTCCACAGCAGTTGAGTAGCTTGGACCTTGAACAGTGTGTCTGTCACCTGTGGCTTTGTAAGTGATGGGTAGTGGAGGTAGAAGTTTTCATTGGATGACTCTATAATGGAGCAAGAGAAGAGCTTAAAAGGAGAAGGGAGAGAGTGCCAACCTCTTTGTGGTGGCTGGAGTAGGAACTGAAAGATGAAATCGTCCTAATAGGAACTGGAGTAAAAGTGCAGGTGCCCAATCTATTTTTTTTCTACCTAACTTTGCATGCTGGAGCCATGAGACAAAAATGTCAAAGAAAAAAAAAAGACACTCTCCAGCACCCCCAACCCCTCTAAGTGGCACCACTTAAACAAACAAACAAAAACCAAATCAAAACAACAACAAAAAACCCAAACGAAAACAAAACAAACAAAAAAACCCCACAAAAAACAAAAACACGCACACACACACAAAAAAACCCCAAAACAACAAAACCAAAGACCAAAATCAGACAAAAAAACCTCCAAAACCTAAACAAACAAAAAAAAAAAGAAAAAACCAAGAAAAACCAAACCCATAAAAAATACCCCCTGCCTCACCACTCCCCTCCTCACACAAAAAGAAAAAAAACAAAAGCAACCCCAGAAAAACCCCAGACAAAACCCCAACCTAAATGAACCTCAAAAATACAATCCGGAAATCTTTGTGTTTAGACCACTTTCTGGTTCACTTTATTGAACCCGACAGTTGTGGCATAAAACATTTTGCTATTAAAGCATCCCCAGTGCTCTCTGAACACTGAGTATGTGATGTGTTTCTTCAGTTATTTCCTGAACCTGAACACATAAGCTCAGTATTTTTGATGCTGAGTTTTTCAGTGACTTTTAAAAGAGATAATACTAAATCTGCTTAGTTAAAAATTAATTCCAGAATGATGGCTTAAGACACGTAAGCAATTAGGTGAAAAGCATTTTTCCTGCTCCCTGGTCTCTGCTTTTGTTTGCTGGTTCCCTGTTTAATGATTTCCAGTTTGCAGGTTATTCTAATTGGATTTACTGTTTGAACACAAAGTAAACTGAAACTTTAGTTGCCCACAAATTTATGCAACTTATGTATGAAGGAAAATAAGAAAAAATAATTAAAAAAAAAGATTTCCTATCAGTAGGAAAGAATCCTTCTTGTTCAGAAGTGTAATTTTTGAAAATATAATAAAATCATAAAATAGATTCTGTAATAAATAAATGTAGTTACTGTTCAGTTTCCCTCTTAGAGGCAAATGAAGGTACTTCTGCTGCTGAATAGTTTTACTTCATTTTATCAGCCTCAAGTGGGTTTTATTCCTTTAATGAGCCACACAATAACCAGGAATAAAAAGGGAAGAATTTTATTTGAGTACAGAGGACCCAAGTTACTGTAAGTTCATCAACATGAGCAATTTTTTTTTTTTTTAATGTTTGTATCATTGAAAACTGTGGCACAATTAAAACGGGTCTTGTTGAGTGACAAATTGAGTGGTAGAAATTCCCAAGTCCTGCAGGAGATGGATCATGGACTCAGAAATGTCACTCCAAGTCAAACACATCTTTATTCCAAACCAACTTTACTTTTTTCCCCCATTTTGTCTGTGTGTTTACTAGAGGGCTAACATGAAAACATGCAGGGAAGGTGATTCTGTGTCCTTCTTTTGGTAGGAGGAACATCATGCAAATACCGAGACTTGACGTCACGTTGAAGGGTAGAGTGAAATTTTCCTTTCTCAGATTGTAATTACATTTCCAGTTCCCTGCCAGCGTTTGCTGATTGCCTTTTGCAGCTTCCTCAGGGCCTTGTCAATCCATTGATTAAAGAAACATTCTTTAAGTGGATTTATACTGCATTTGAATATCTGCTACTATTTGATTAGGCCTGAATGCTGATATGACCCTCAGTAAATAGCTGCTTTTTTTTTTTTTTAACTCTTCTAATTTTTTTATGATGGATCTTGTGACATCAGCTCTTAAATTCTGGACTTTCAAATGGTTACTCAGTAGGGTCAGTTGACACTCATGAATGAGAATTTCTGACTCTTGTTGTTGCAGAAAAAAGCCTGAGAGCCTTGCCAGTGCATGTAAAAGGTTCAACTCTGGAAGCTGGAAGGCAATGAAACATAATTATTTCTTTAAATTAACACTGAAATAATAGATGTTATGCTAGTTGTTCCACCATCATCTAGCTCAACAGTTTTTGTTCTTACCGGGATTTTCGGCAAACATAGTCATCCAGCTTATTTTTCGTGTCCTTGTAGTGATGAGGCAATTCCTCCAGGATTACCTCATCACTCGGGCTGAAAGAAAGAACCAGATTTACTCAGTGGGGTCCAGCAACCTCTGAGGCCCCATCAAGGGCAGCAGGATAATGGATGTTCTTTAGAGGTTTTGCTAAATCGTGACCAAAGTTCCTAGGATCAAATTCATGCAGAGAAACATTAAGTGGAAATCTTGTTTGCAGGCACTAAGTAATATGTCCTCCTGAGAGTGACCTTTGGTAACTTCAGCTGCTTTTCAGTAAGACTGCTCTGTGACTGCTGTGTATACAATTTTCAATGTCCAAATAGAAATTTAGTGACGAGATAGTAAAACAGAAGTTGATTGTATAGTGAATAAGATACATGTTCTCTTACATTCTTGTTTGGAAAAACATGTCTGCTAAACAATGGCATTTCAAGGCTCTTTCACTATTTCAAGAATTTCACTCTTGCTTGCGAAGGGTTGTATCTACTTTCTTTGAAAATAAATGATGATCTTTTGAGGTAATTTTAAAATTTGCTTTAATTACTTAATCATTCCAGTGAATACTTATTAGTCAGTTGTTAGTATTAGGGGAAATATTGATTAGCTTAACTATTCTAAAGAGTGTTCATATTTAGAATATACTGCCATTTTTTGCTTATTTTGCAGAAAAATGGAAAAGCTCTTTTTACCAAGATTCTTAAATATATACAATGTTTTTTCTTAGCTTTATTTCCAGCAACTCAACTTTTTAATTAAAAACCCTTAGCAGGTGATAAAGGGGAGAAAGCTTTTAGATTAAAGAAGATATCTTGAGCATATAGATTTATAGAGAACAAAGGGACAATTTCCCTGTGTAGCACATGCTGCAACATTATGAGAATTTCTCTAAGACTTGTTTTCCATAAGCAAATAAACATGTACATGCTCACATGAATAAAAGGTGGCAGTGACTTATGGTGTAATATATAAATTTGAGATTATTCACAGTCATTGCTACCCATAGTCAAACCAGTTTTATTCATTACATTTGTAACCTGAGCCACAGCTGATGTAGACTCTGACTTTTGAATATGATTGAGCATGTAAGAGAAATCCAGGCTGAAATTTCCTAAAATAGTGTGCCAAGCCCTTCTGAACTAATACTGTCTTTATATGACTTACAGATATTTTGAAGAAAGAGTTACGAAGGTACAACAAAGGACAAAGCTATTAAATGTGTATAAAATTTGTAGGAAGATATGGATAAGCTGCAAGAAGTGTTTACTAAAGGGATTTGAATTTGTTAGGTTGAAATATATTTGAAGTAGAACACTTCAAGAGGAAACAACAGCTAAATGTTGCAATAATGTAATGCTTTTAAAACACGGCGGGGAAAAAAAAGGCAAAAAACAAACCTATGGTATGCTAATATTTGCATACATGGCCTTTAACAAAATAACACCAACAAAACCACAAGCTCTCAAAATTTAGAGAGCACACCCACTACATAAATCCAAGGCCCTTTTTGGCAGGGGCAGGAATTTGGTTTGGAGACTTGGTGGATGCCTTTGCTCTGCAGCTGCCGTCTGGTTCCAGGGACTGGAGCTCCCACCGGCTCAATAACATTCCTTGGCTGCAGTTCCTGCTGGAGTCAGGGTGCTGGGAGGCTGAGGCAGGGAGAGCCACGGATGATGTGTTCCTCTGCTCACTGCAATAGCCATTAGGGGGTGTTTTCTAATGACTAATCAGAATATTTTGTGCTGGAACTAAAATTTATGACTTATTCTCTTGCCGGCTCCAGAGTATAGGAGACAGAGAAATTTCTTCTCTGTGGCACACTCAGATTGAAAATTGGTACAATACCTACCTTTGCTTGGTGTTATTGGTAGTGATTCTTGCATTTTTATTTTTTCTTGTTTGGGAGTTGTGGTTGTTTTTTGTTTGTTTGTTTGTTTTTTAGGCAAGCCATTCTGGCTTCTTTTAAAACACTATAGAAAATGCATTCTAGACTTCTACATTTTCTTACTTCTTTTAACTGCACCCTGTGGTGTATTCCCATATTTTTTGAGCTACACTGTCTCAGACTGCACAGGATATTTCAGCTGAGACAACAGAAACACTCAATAAGAGAGAGGTGTTACACGTGCGATTTAAATACATTGTTCTATGCTAGGACTTGCTCTGGATGAACATGTGAAATCACCTTTCAAAGCAATCCATATTTTCACATAATTTCTATATATAAACTCTGAACCATCAGCTGTGAGTAAAAAAAAAATAAAAATTAAATGCGTGGATATTTACATGATTAGTGTATCCCAGAATTAAGGAAGGTTTTAGAACAAAACTGTTTTGTATTTTGGAAGAGGATGTTGTCAATAAATCTAAAGAGTAAGAGCTAACATTTGGTTTTAATTCTTTATCATTTGATTAGATAACCAGGTTCTTTTGTAACAGGATAAGATTTCAAGTGAAAAAATACACCTGGAAAAATATTTCCTTTTTAGTTAAATCATGTGCATTTCTAAGTATAAATATGAAATCTGAATAGCTACTGAGGTAAAACTCCCCTCTTCATCAACAAGAGCTCCTTGGGGTGCAGCAGTATTGTGTACACAAACTAAATTCTGAAAATGAGCAATGTCAAAAATATCATGCAAGAACAGCAAGGCCTCAGTTCCAAATGTATTTTTTCATGTAGCTGCTACTGGAAGAAATTGCTTGCATCGCTTTTGTTGGCTGCAATTGAGACCAATCCTGTGTTAAAGACACAGGTCCACTGAGGTGTTGTGCCTGTTGGCACTCTTACCCCTGAAATCCTAGGGGCTGGATGGGTGCCAGGGCAGTGGATTGAAGGTTCAAAGGGTGATTATCAATGCCCAAATGTTTATCTGGAGGCCAGGCACTGGTGGTGACCCCCAGGGGACAAACACTGTTTTTGACATCTTTAGCAGTGACCTGAACGATGGGACCGAAAGCAAATTTGAAAAGTCTGAAAATACAAAACTGAAAGGAGTGGTCGATCCACTGGGTGGATTTTCTGTTGTTCAACTGGACCTTGGTGGTGTGGAGAAATGGGCAAGCCGGAATGTGGTGAACTTCAGAGTCCTTTCAAAACAACTAAGATGATAACCCTTTAGGAAATGTTTTGATTCCCAATTGGCAGTCAGTCAATGGCCCCTTGAATAAAATGCAGATAGATTCCTAACTGGTTTATTTTCCCTGAAGCAGACATAGAAAATGTATAGGTAGAGAACTTGTTCTTGGAGGCGTAACAAAATATGCCATGTCCTTTACTTGTTCTCCTCTGTATTTGTGCAGGATGATAGTCTGGTAAAAGTTTCTGCTGTTGTGGTGGTCTAAATCTCTTTGTTGTCATACCTCTCAACAACTGTGCTTGGAGACTACTTTGTGTATTAACTTTGATAATGGGGCCACCAAAAGTAGAAGCTCTTAAATACTCTAGTAATTTTTTTTAAAACATTTTGCCTTTTTGGGATCATGCTTCAAAATCTGAAAAGTAAAAATCAGTGTTTTATCAGTATAAAATAAGTTGTAATAAAGAAAATAAGAACATAAAGGCCCTGATACCATTCTTTGGACTAATTGTATGTGATAATTACATCACCTTGTCCGTGGATATCTGCAAGTGTGGGTAACAGGATAGTGGTGGGAAACTGGAGAGAAGCCTGCACTTGTGTCTGAAATAAAGAATTCATACAGCTGAAGAAAGGACCTCTGTTCCTTTGGTCTGAGAGTTCTACATCTGAAAATATAATGTTTAAGAGATTATGCAGGTCAAAATAGAAGAGGTATGTAAGCAGGAACATTAACACTTTAATGTGTAAATATCCGAAACATTTTATATTTTAAACTAATTATACTTCTGCCAGAATTAGAACACGGACTAATAGTAATTCAACATGAAAGTGCCTTGTGTTTGTCAGTGTCTCTTTTAATAGAAAAGTCAATAGAAATTATTTTAATGCTTTGTTTCCTTCTTAAAAGAGGACATATGATTGCTACCAAAATAAGTTGCTTGTTCTGTTTCTGATGATACAAAATGAATTGGATTTTTTTAAAAATTACTTAAAATAAGCCATTGAAACCCAGTATTCTAAGTTCTCTGTCCCAGGTAAGGGACAAAAAATTTAGTTGCACAAAAATGAATGGTATGTGACTATTATTAGTCTGAAAAGCCAACTGATCTACAGAGGTAGATCTGTGCATAAAATTTATTTTACTGAGAGTTTGTTCTATATTTGTATTGGACAATAAATCTTCAGCTGAAAAACATCCTGCTACTTTTTTTAGGTAAGTTGGTGCAGAATCAGTGACAGCTGTTTGTCCTTTGTCATTATTACTTCATTTTAGCCATAGGTGTTATTTTACAGTTCTTATTGTCATTCTCTCATAGTAATATTTAGTGTTACATATTATATATAGTGCTACAATTTTTATGTTCTGTTTATTTGCCTATTATATACTCAGTAGAATGTTTTTTTATCTTTGAATCAACGATTCACTTTGTTCAGTTTCAAAGAACCTGTGAATCAAGCATACATAATTAGTGCTATAACTATCCTTGAAGTTTGCAGTGCCAGTGCAGCTTTTCCTCGGAAAGATGGTCTCCCAGAAGTATTATGCTGCCCCTCCAAACAACAAAGTATAGCAGGAAAGAGCTCTTCCAAGAGAAGCTGTTGGGTGTATACACAGAGTGAGATCAGAGGGTTTTACTGAAGGAGGGTTGGGTTGGTATGTGCTCATTTAAGTAAGTGCTGATAAATGCTCAGGTGGTTTATTAAAATCAACAACAGAAGTCCTTCCACAAGGATTTGGTGTGTCAAATCACTCATGTCATGCCCCTGAAGCAAATGACTGCCTCAGGCTGATTTTGCTTGCACAAGCCATCCTGTACTACCAGCATGTGTTTGTCATTCCCTTCCTTTGATTGAATTGCTGTAACGAGCTTTCAGAGCGCTTGCATTTAAGGAGTCCTGCATGTTGGCATCAGCAGTTTGGCCAAGGTTTTGAAAATCTGAAGATGTGTGGGAGGATGTGAGTGTGACATGCCTTTTGCCTCCTGAAGGTCCCTGCTGTGTTGTGACATGGTCACAGCAGCTGGGTGGCTTGACAGAACAAATCTCAGGCCTTTCTCATGTGATATTCTGTGGGTTTTTTTCTGTGTTGATGAGTGTGGCATTTGGTAGCTCAGCTGAAGTGACTACAGAAACAGTCTCTTGATTCAATTCTTCATGCTTTGTGCTTGGCTAAACCTGTTGGACAGCAGCCCAGGGGTCTGAGCAGCTCATGGAAATCCTTAGAAATTCCTACATTGGAGTAAAGTCCATCTGCAGCTCTCTGAGCTGCATTTCACACCATGGTGAAGTTTAGTCTGTGAGCAATGAAATGCAGCATACACAATGCTGATGGAGCACTCTTTGGCACACGTTTGGGCTTCAAACTCACAGTGTGTTTACTGACAGGGTTCAGTTCTCAGCTTTAGCACATGTGTAAACAATTTTTAGGAGAGAAACTTGTCCAAACTAGTCTCAGGAGCATTTGGGGGAAGTTTTGGGGTATAAGATATGGGAAGGACTCTTCAACACATTTACTGATGGACCCACACAGGCAAATATTCTGTGCAAGTGATTTATCCCTGAAAGTTGTTGGGAGCTGAATTGCCATTGTGTTTCGGCTATTTAATTTTGGATCATGAGGCTTGCATACTTTGCTTTACTACCAGCTGATTCCAATTCCATTTTCAGCATTTAATTGGCCCTGGCACAGAAGCATGTTGCAGAAATTTCTCTCATTCTTCTCAGCACCACCATCAGCTGTAGGGGGAGGTTTTCTGTTTTGTCTAAAAGCAAGAAGAGGCCTGTCTCCCGCTTTCCAAACGGTCTGATTTTGTTATCTGTTGAGTGAATGACAACTTCCTTCATTATCTCGTTGCTTTTTGACTGAATTTTATTTTCTAAATGCCACTTGATGCAGGCTCCTTTCAAATTGTCCATTAGATTCAGCAATTTTCCTGCCTGGTAAAGAGTTGGGCTGCATCTGGCTTGTAAACACAGGAGCACACATCTGCCCTGTGCTGCATGTCCTTGGTCCCTGGGCACAAACAGTGCACAACAAGTTTCATCACGTGGAGCACTGAGGGAGCAGGCTGCTTCCAACGCCCTTTCTTGAAAAGAAAAAAAAAGCAATCATAGGCACATTTTTAGGGGATTGACAAAACTTATTCTAGTTCATGCATGCTCTGAAACAGGTAGCTCCTCATCACTATTTATCATTGTTGTTTATTTAGTGTCAACTATAATTCAGATGATTGAAAGCATGGCAAAGTATATTAACTGGCTGCTTCACTTGTAAATATTTTGGGAACTGCCACTTTCATATGTGAGACCATACAGTGTTCTTGTCCTGCATTTTAAAATGGAACAGTTTGGCATGTTTAAATTACGGGTCCAAAACTGAATAAATGAAGAAGCTGACTAGTCAGGCTGTCTTCCTAATGAGCAGTCTCTACAACAGAAGCTGAACTGCCAATTATTGGCCACTTCTTCTGGCTACTCATTAAGTATGTTTCAGCATGAACCTCTTATGATTTGGCACATGGCCTGATCAAATTCAAATTTTCCCTATGTCCAGAATAATACTGTCACTGTTTTGATAGGCAAGTAAGCCACAAGTTTCATATATCTACAGCAAACAGTAATTTGGGCATGACAAAAGGGCATTTGCCCTTCCTACTGCCAAGAAATTATTGCAGAAGTGACAGCATTTAACAGCAGTAGATGAATTTCACTTTATTTAGCTTGAATTATGTCACCAAATAAAATATTTACTAGATAGTTAATATCATTCTACCCCTAATAGCAGCTTTAGAGAAGTAACATGTGCAGCAGCTATAGCCCAACATTGCCTCTCATTTGCTTTCAAGAGTTCATTGCAATCTGAAGAAACGGTCTCAGTGCTTTGGAAATGCAGAGGAAAACATATTGCTCCGAAGGTGTGTCCATTAGGATTGTGATTTTTAGAGATCTTTATTCTTTTTTTACTCTTAATACCACTGCACCAGAAGAGCTTTGTAATATAGACCTGATTTCAATTTGATCTTGGTACAGAAAGACCAAACTCATTTTAGAGTGGGGTATTGCATTTGAGTAAGCCACCATAAAGTTTCATGTTTGCTGTAGCCTTCGTCTAAAGCACACTGTTCCTTGAAAGATTGCCTCTTGTGAATTCACATTTTAGGGTATGCAAATGTCATCGGAGGATCCCAAAGTATTCTTCAGGATTGTTTCCTCAATTCTAGCATAATTCATTTTGAAAAAGGTGTAGTTGAGATTACAAAATAAGAAATCCTACATAAGCAAAATAAATACATGCATTTTCCTAATATCTATCCATTGTAGATATGTAGCAGCTAAGGCTTGTTTTGCTTTATTGGTGTCATTTGTCTCTGTAGTAGCAATGTTGCATATTTTGAGGATAAATGTAGTGTTTTGAGTTCACAGAGTGTATGTTAGACTTACTTGTGGTACTGGGAGCTATATAAGCTTCAGTTGGTGAATTGGTTTCATATTCCATTTGTTTTATGGAATCCAGCAGAGAGATGTTATGGTCTCAGTTGTACAGTTAGTGGTTCCTTGCAGAATGCCAGAATTTTATATTCACTTAAGTAACTGAATCAAGAACTCATTTCTTTTTTGGAGATACTATATCCTACTTCTTATTTAAATAGTGTCTTTATATGAGCTGCTTACATAGACAACCACTATAGAGAGCCCACTGGGCTTCACTTTAGGGAAGTCTTACATAATGTTAGGATAAAACCTTTTTAGCTTAGTTATTTGTATTTTTGTTGGTTTTTTTGTTGTTGTTGTTTTTGTTATGTCTTTTTTTTTTAATGTATATGTTAAGGAACATTTTCTTTTTTTAATGTGAGAAATTCTCCTTTTCACTTTTAAGAGTGAGACAAGATACCTTTTCACTATGTTCCACGGAAGCTTCTGGTGTTAATAACTTTTGTTTAAAGGTTTGAGTTAGCAACTTTTATAAAGCTGAAGAGATTCTATTTATGAGAGACAGTGCTGTCACTTCTGTCAGGCACTACATCCTTCCTAGTTCTCACTGTATTCACGTGTGAGTACTTGCAGTTATGCTAAGCCTGTATTCTGCCAGCTACCATTTTGACTTATCTAAAATAAGGCAAGACATTTGTGCAAGGAATAAAAAGATCATAAGGCATTCTGTCAGTTTTATTGGTTTCTCCCATGAGTTTCACTGCTCTCCAGACCTCAGAAACCCTTATTTATCCCAGAAACCTTGGAATTTACAGACTGACTTTGCTGTAGCACTGCTGAACTTTAGAATCCTCATAAGAATGCTGGAAATCTTCAGAAAAGCCTTCTATGATATCAGCAAATATCTCCCATGAGAAGACTTCTAGCACAGTGAACAGTGTTCAGTGGAGATAAACGAGTGTGTGATTCTCATTTAGAATTCTTGCTTGAAAAACATGAAGTCTATGAAACTTTTTTATTTGTCCCGGTGTGACACTTCTTATTCTTACATTTCAGATGCTGTCAGACAGAAAGTTTGACTTTTAAAGGTCATTTTTTAAATTTTAATGACCAATCCAATCATTAATGGTTTTAAACAAAAAAGATGGTAGATCTTGATTAAATATAAGGACATATTTGTAATATGAAACACTGCCCAGAGAAGCCATGGATGCCCCATACCTGGAAGTGTTCAGCCAGGCTGGATGGGGCTTGGAGGAACCTGGTCTAGTGGAAGGTGTCCCTGCCCTTGGCAGGGGGCTTTGATGAAGATGATCTTTAAGGTCCCTTCCAACGCATTTTATGATTCTGTGATCTTTGAGACTGTGCTGTTTGTTGTGGTAAATCCTTTTTCTTTGAGAAGAGGAAAAGGGACCAAAGTAACTTCCTTCCTTCCTGTGGAGGTTCACAAATGTCTCAGTCCAAAAATATCTCTCTGCTTTTGGCATTTTTGTTAGGATAGGTTTTTCACCCATGTTTTGTGGCTGCAACCTGGCTTCAAACAGGGCAGAGCTGAGTTCCAAAGGTGGGTGGCAGTGGTCTCCACCAGCTTTCCCACTTTGCCATCACTATGCCACGATCATAAATGAGAAAGTAAACTAAAGAGAGAAAACAGTCTTAAACTGAGTAATTGTTGTTCTCCATATGTTTTAAATACTTCCCTGCTGCTATTCCAAAGATGGATAGTTGTAGTGCTTTATGTTTTAGTAATGGATTTGGCAGTGCTTAGTTAGTGGCTGGACTTGATGATCTTAAAGGTCCTTTCCAACCTAAATGATTCTTTGATTCTGCTTTTATACTTAGGTCTTCTGGTTTTCTCAGCACTTTTCTCAGATGTGACTCAGCCTTGAATTTAGCACTTAATGATAGTTTGCTGGACTTCTGGTCTTATTTACTATTTTGTTTTGTCCAGCTGTGTTGGAGAAAAAATGCCAGATGACAAATAAAAGGTATTTGTTAACCCCCAGTTTCAAGAAGTTTTAATGAATATGATGCAAGCAAAGATGACTGGCTGATTTGTTTTGTCTTCAGATGTAAATCAAGTTGTGAAAGGCAGATGTACATGTGAAGCCAGAGAGGTAGAAAATATTTTACACTCAGTTAAGCTTTTAATCAGTTATTATTTCTGTGTCTATGAATGACAGCACTGTTGCAACAACTTAATAAGCAGTTTTCATTTATCCCATTAATTTTTGAAGAAGTTTATAGATTTATTAACTATTTTAAAATGTGATGAAAAAATATGTTCCCTTTTACCACAGTTTCTAATATTGTTTTGGTCCATAACTTTCCATAATAGTTTTAATTATAAAATCTCCATTTCATCGTCATGTTACTTCCTCACCTTTTGAAGATTTGTTTGGGTTTTTATGGTTTTGTATTTGTTTGTTTGTTTTAATTCATCCCCAACCATGGCCTAAAGAGCTTCAGACTCACTTGAAAGAACTGAGGAGAGAGAAAAACTGAAAAGAAGAGCAGAACTGAGACAAATTGATTAGGCCTAAGAAATTTTGCAAAGGAGCAATTAGCAACTAATTTAACCAGCAGGGGCCCTTGCAGAGCACAGCTGAACCAGAAACAAGTTCTAAGAGAAAAGGGCGATTCTGAACATCTGTGTAAGACATGTCTCAAACTCTTGGTAAACTTGGGTACTCTCTAAGTCACTTTTAAATAAAATGAGACAGAAACTACATTTCCCTAAGTGTGATCAGGAAAACACAGCATTTCGGAAAGGAAGAAGGATGCAAACCTACCCTCTAAGTACAAAAATCACTGTTCCTAACAAAAGAATTCAATCTAAATTCAGGCAGCACTTCAGGGAAAATTAATTCACTTTATGTTTTCATTTTGGTCCACCTACTGCTATTTTCCTTAAGTGAATACGCTGGACAAGGAGGCAAATGGGAGCAGAGGAAATTGTAGGTGAGGAACCCTTAATTTATGAAATTTTTTTCTGAGAGTTTTGTCAATAATTATATTTGTAGAATACAAAGACTTCAAAATCATTTTTTTCTGGATGATATATTCCTGTGCTTATTTTATTGGAACAATACTTGTGCTTTTCACATATTGTAGAACTTAAATGACTGTGAATATTGATGTGAAATAAAGTTCCTCAGCTCTATTCTCCATGTTTGTAAAACAAAAATTTCAAAACTTTTCAGATTTCTCCTTTGTTTAAGCATCATGTTTCTAAATGTTAATTCTATTTCAGCATTATGAATTCATTTTTCTAGATCTTATTTATTCTCCCTATTCTCAGCAGCACAATTCTAAATGATACCATAACTTAAAAAGTAATTAAAAAAAAATCAATCTTAATATTAGAAGTTAATTGGAGAGGTTTGGGCTCTTCCTTCCAGCTTCTACTCCTGGCACTACAAAATTGTTTTCAAAACCCCATAGTTTATTTTCCAAATCCTAAATGACAGACTTTCCTCTTTGTTTTTGGGAAACTCATTCCACAGTTCAATATGCACTGTGAGGTGCTTCCAGCTCTGAGTACTGCCTGTTTCACATAGCTTTCTTTGAGTATAATTATGTTTCTCTAAGTTTCAGCTGCCTGAAAGATTTTTTACCTTAAAAATAAATAAAAAGTGTCCAGCTTTCTCTTTAGGTTTGTTCTCTTAAACAGAATTTCACATATAGTTTCCATACCCTGAGATTCATCCGTTCTTCTCTGGGATTATGTTGGCAGTGTGACCAAAGCCAAAGAGCTTTTCTTGACTGTAGAATTCTTATAAGGAAGGAAAAAAAGAAGTATAAGCAGGTTGTTACTTCACAGCTTGAAGCCTGGTCCTGCTCATTTCTCTGTGCCAGTGAAGGATCTTGCCAGCTGTTTTCACCAATACCTGCCCAGCTGAACCAGGGCTCTGTTCTGCTCTGTTTAGCTCACAGAGATACTGTTGTTGAGGTATTAAGCCAAAAATGGAGCATTATATTAAATCACCTTGAACTTCTCTGCAGAGGAGTCTTTCTGCAGGTTGTGAGTTTCTTTCTGCTTTGTCTAATGTTCAGAAATTTTCTCTTTGTTAGTGAACAGTTTCTCGTGGTATTTCTGCCAGCAATTGCTCCGTGCATTATTAGTAGGATTTCCTAACCAAATTTATTCCTGCATAATTACCAGCAATAATATCCTCTTATATTTGTGAACTGTTCACATTATTACTAATTTTCCTAAAAACTTTAGACTTAAATGACTTGACTAAGAGGCCCTTGCCTGAGAGGCTAAACTCCTATGTTGCAATCCATCACTCACACTACTGGGGAAGGTGATGTTTGCCTTAAAATAAACAGCGCCAGAATTTGTCCAAGGAGTGTATGCTTACCTCTACTGGCATTTAATATGAAGAGTAAGAAGGCCCTTTCAGCCTTTTTTCACCAATTTCTAATTAAAAAAAAAAAAGGCACAGAATTGGAGAGCACCAATATGACAACCACACATTTCTTTCTGCAGATATAGTACCATGATGCAACTTATGGGAAATTTCATCCCCTTTCTGGTCTTTTTAGTGTCTTGAGTCAGGCCAGTAAGAAAAAGATGTATTTAGAAGTAGCTGGAACTTTCTCACTATGACCATTTGAGAGCCCAGGGAAAAAAAAATTGCTTCAAAGCTACCAAGAGTTAAACAGGTGTGTCCCATCTCTGGAGGTGTTCAAGGCCAGGTTGGATGGGGATTTGAGAAACCTGGGCTAGTCCCTGCCCGAGGACGTGGTTTGGAACATCATGATTTTTAAGGTCCCTTTCAAGACAAACCATTCTATGATTGTTATCAGATAGTTTCATTTAGGAAATTTTGTTTATTAGTATTTGCTATCTATTTTATTTACTTTTTTGAGCTAGAAAGGCAGGGGTGCACTATGTTGGGTATGTATATTTCTGCTGCTTTTTTTGTTTGTTTTCAAATGGGGAAGGTTAATGTCCTTGTATTTCTTTTTATGGTTATTATTTTTTTAAAAAAAACTACAGTAGGTTTTTTAAAGGCCTGGTTGAATTTACAGTGATACAAAATGGAAGTTAGACCAGGTCTCAGTGAACGCGAGACAGTATGAACAGCTCCCACTTGAAAAGACTGATGGTTGATGAGTAAAAGCTTTGATTCCTTTCACAGTGAAAATGTATTATAAGGGAGATATTTAATCGTTTCAAAACCTGATGACTTTTTAGGTTGCTGGTCATGTAGTATTACAGAGAACAGGACAAGCTAGGGAAACCAAAATCTTGATAGATTAGAGAAGAAAGTAAGCAGGTAGAGAGGGAAAGAGTTACATTATTTAACACGGAATGAGAAAATCCCAAACTATTGCTGACCTAGCCTGGAAATCATGTGGTGCAGATGCACTCAAATGTGGCTATGTTGTCTCTGCTCCTGTGGAAATTGGCCAAGAATAAACAATGTTTTCTTGCTCTGAGGTACCTGAACCGGGAGCTTCAATGAGCTGGTGCACAATGAGATTAGGTTTCTTGGAATGCATGGATAAGTGAGGTTAGAGTGAAGTTTGCTCTACTACATAGTCACTAAGAGGATACAAGTACAATGAAAGTGATTTCTAAGAGATCTCCTACTTTTTCCTACACTCCAAAAGAATAAATTTAAAGTTAGAATGATTTCTTCTTGGTCAGTGACTGTTGGGTGTCTTTATAGTGTGAAGTTGCCTGCACTTTATTTAGTGTGAGATCCTGTCATTTGCCTTCCCCCCACCCTCTTTGGTGAAGTATTTAGCAACTGGAAGTGGAGATTTGTTGTAGAATACTGACATTAATTTTTGTGGGTTCGTGCTTGTGTGAGTGCCATGTACAGAGATGAAGTGAAGATAAGTATTATTTTTCTGTGGTGTCCACAAGTGTAGTGAGGGCTGGGCATGAAAATAGGTCGTATCAATGATACCATTGCAGGCTCGGAGAATATTTGTGATAGCTCAGCTTGTTACATACAGAGGGAAATACAACAACTCTTGAGTTGCTGTAAAAAGTTTAGAGCAGATGTTGAGTTAAAAGTTAAGAGAAAAAGGCTTCATATATTAGTAGATGTATAAATGTTCAGAAATAACATTGTAGGAAGAACTGTATCAAAGGAAAATGCTGTTGCCAGTATGAGTCACTGGGCAAGATGAGTACCTTAAGAAAATTATTAAGTTTTTGATTTTTAATACACAGNTAGTTCAAAGCATGCTGGATGTGTGCATTTTCAGATTTCACAGTGTAAGGGGAAGTTTTTAGTTAATGGTAGTATCTACTTTACAACCATATTGTTTTTCTGTGTTACGAAATATATGAAACACAATTATTTGAAAAAATTTGATGATTAGTGTGTTTTACTAGGAAATATTAGTTACCAAGCAAGATCAATGAATTTTAAGGAGCATTCTTCCAAAATTCTTATTTAAGATTAATTTATCATGCATGGGTTTATGTTCATCCCTAATGACATCCCTACGCAACTCTCCCAACACCACTTAAATTGGTTTGTACTTTTCAGAAGTTCAGATTCGCTTATTTTTACATAAAAAGTATTGTAGATACAAAGTGTTGAGGAAACATTGCTTTCTGCCAGGATAGGAAATAGAGATGGATGGCCGACACCCTTAAAAGACAAATTGAATCCTCATTTATCAATAGTAATGCATTTGTTTAATTATGAGCCAAGGGAGCAGCCTGACCTATGCTGACTCAGTACACCAATGTGAGTAACATACTCTTAGGGGTTCTCAGAAGTACCTTTTCATCTGCCCTTTTCTTTATGATCCAGCAAAGTTAGACCCTTTCTGATCTCATCCTTTCTTTATTAAGCTGTACACTTCCAAGTTGCTGAACATGAAAAATGTCGCCTCTTTTTGCTGGTTGCCTATATGTATTTCTATGTGTTTTTAGCATTTTGGAGAGTTTAACTTGTTTTTCCGGTTAATTGCTAATAAACACTTAAAATTTGGAGCATTTTCTTACTTTTTAAAGGTAGAAAAAGTATGTGGGGAAAAAGAAGTGATTGTACCTATTTCCTTAATCTCTGAAATTAGCTATCTATGCAACAAGCTGTGTTTGTTCACATCTATGCATTTGTTTTTCTGTTATGCAAGAGTGCTACCTCATATATTGACAAAAGAACTATTAACTTTAGATTTATATGAAAAAATATGTGGAAAAAGCAAAGAGTTCTAATTCTGTAATACTGAATTGTAGAAGCTTGCTTTTAAAAGTAAGATTATAGCATATTGGTATCACATGCAACCGCAGTGGTTTATAATTTCTCTATAACCTGTTAAAACTTATGCAGATTTTCTTCTATTTGTCCTCTGAGTATTCCAAATATAGACACCTTCTCTTTTATGACAATGCTAATAGAATTTAAAAGATGTCTAAAGTAATTAGAGGTGCATCTGGCCTTTACTTCATCAGATTTAAAACTATTATTTTAAACTCCCAAATACAGTAAGAGTTCTGCTAGCAGACTCATAATAGATTGATAATCATCCTTTTGTTTATCCCAAACCACAAGGAGACCACCAGGTTCCAAAGTAAGTCGATGTGCAAAATTGCCTGTTCGTGCCAGTCTCTATAAATCTCTAAATATTTGTTGTAAAATTAATGGGATTTTTGTTTCTCCATCTGATAGCTGAAATGAAAACATGCAGTATGCAAATTTGTTGTCAGAAGCTGGAAAAAGAGGTGGTTGGAGTATCTATATAGGCATGGCCTCTCTGATAATCTCAAGTCTGTTAAAGTCAAACTTCAAGAACCCTGAGTCTCTCATGTCCTCTGTACAAAACTGATTTACTTTGTGAATTGAGATGTGTAAGTTCCACAACCCTAAAAAAGGCTTTACCCTATAGATCATTGTTTTCCAGTAGTGTATGAAACTCTAGATCTTGAGCAAGGTTGTAAGAATATCAACCTCCCCACACCACAGCTCTCTCTCAGTAGATACTCTGATATTCTTAAAGTGTGACCGGACTTTAAGATGCTGGTTTCAGATGTCAGCCCAATCTGGATGTTTGAATTAGATTTCACCCTTGATTCAACTCCCAAAGTTTAATTGATATTTTAAGGCCATCTTAGTTTGCATGATTTATAATTGTTTGTTTGTTTATTTATATACTTGTGTCTGGCATGATTTTAGTTATTAAAATGCTCTGAACGCTCTTCCACAGTTGAAATGTGACAGGCAAGTTTCTGCTGCAGAGGAATCTGTGGTGAGTTTTCTGGCAGGGTCTGTCCTAGGGAATACTGGAGGACCTTGCGTCAGCACTGCCCAAGGCACCACCTTCTCCTTTTAAACTCTTTTCTATTTGATTCTTTCCCATGGTTTATTAGATTTTCTTTAACACTAAAATAGCTTTTGTGGCTGAAAGTATCATAAATTATGCTGATTGAAGGAAGTTTTCACTGAGAAGTTGCAACCTTATGCATAGCTGATGAGTACCAGCTCTACCATTTGCTGTTGAATTACAAGTTTAGCCCAAGAGAAGCATTAGGATTCTTTGAAAATAAACTGGTTCTTATTCGTTATTGTGATAATGACTGTGTGTGTGGAGAAGTGATTTGCAACCATTATTTCTGGAGAAAAATAGAACCAATTACAGGTTCAGGTACTCCAAATACTCCAGTTTGTCTTTATGAAAGGATTTGCAGACATGAGAGGAATCAAGTAATCTGTGTTTTGGGAAGGAGGCAGCACCCTGTGGACAAATTTCTATTATAATTCATCATACTGAGGCCAATTCTAACTTTTAACGTGTGTCCTGCTTATCCTAGATCATGTTAGGTCAGTGATTTATTGTTTGTGTGACATCATCTGTCAACTAAAAAAAAAAAAAAAAAAAGGGGTGTTGAATATTGGCCCTCTCTTAAAACATCAAATCACCCTTTGAAGAGATTTCATTTTTGACATTCGAAAACTCAATAACTGGCTTTTGCTATTAAAACCCTTACTGGAATTAAAATGCAAAAAACCCACATAGCTTATGAACAAACAAAAATCTACAGTGATAGAAGTTTGTCTGAATTGCTAATTCTACTCATTTTTCAAAGGAGATGTCAAAATTGGAGATTGTTAAACATAAATTGCATGTATGTTTTTGCTTTATCTGGTTATGCTAAGAATGTCAGAGAATTTAAAATTTTCTAAGCTTTGCTATTGTTTCACAAAATGTAGCAAGCTGATAACTAATCTGTTTTATTGTTCATTCTGGGTTAATCAAAAATGTAATTATGACTTTTAATTAGAGCAGAAAAAGTGTCTGCTACTAGCTCATAAAAAATTGCTTTTTTTCTGCCTTGTCACCACAGGTTATGAAAGACAAAGAAAGCTTTCAGTAATAACAAGAAGACAATCTAGCCTCAAATTGCTCATAATTGAACTTAATATTTGAAGGTACATCTAAATATATTGGAAGCTGAAAGCTGTGAATTTATATTCTAATTTAATTTTAAGGCATGAAATTTAGTGGTGCCTAGAAAAACACATTTTCCTCCCCCCACCCAACTTTTCCAGCTGTTTCACAGTTCAGGTTCTAAACTCCATGCTAATTCCGTGAAGACAAGTCAGCAAGACTTATGCTCATGGAAGAAACAGGGAACCCCAAAAGTGTAAAATTTAATTCATTATACCCCGGCTTTTGGTAGATGGATTTGATAAATATATCCCTACACACACACGTGTATATATAAGATAAATATCGAGAAAGTGGTAAGAATTTTAAGAAACAACACTCCCGTCTAGATTTGTTTATTATATCTATTATAGAATAACACATAAGGTAAAAAGAGGGAAAGTAAACCAGAAGTGAGTGATTATAATAACTTGACAGGGGAAATCAAATGGGCACAGGGAGAAATCTATGGCTGTCATAGTGCAATAAAAACCTGACATTTATTTTGGAAAAAAAAAAAGTTCTGGCAGTGTATTTTATCCATTAGGTGAATAACAATTGTTGTTTCTCTGGAATGATTTATATTTTATACCTTGGGAGTACTTTTATGAATTTAGCATACTTTTCATTCATGTAGTACTTCAAGAAGATATTAAACAAACCTGCATATTAGGAGTGGTAAGAACAGTAGTTTTAGTTGAGATATATTGAAGAGTTTCAGAAGAGCTGAATTAGGATCTTTTTTAGTGATGACTTTTAGTAAATCTGGAGGCATCAGCAATGACAATTTTTCATATTGTGTTAGCAGAATAACCCTGGTGATTTTATGGTTGTCAGTCCTGCCTTGCTTGTTGAGGGAAAGGGTGAAATTGCAAATATGGAACTGGAAACATATGGATAAAAGATTTTTTTGTTGGATGTTCAGACAGACAAAATACTATATCATTCTTTCTCCTGAGACAACAGCCTTTGAGTAAGGTTAAAAAAATAAATGTAAGGCATTGAGTTGAATCGATATATTTCCAAAATGCCACTTAGCTTTGGTCTGAGTATTATTAAACTTACAAAAGTCAAAATATGCAAAATGACCACCTAATCAGCAAAAGAAATAAAAACTGATTAATTCTTTAGTGTTGATTATAAAAGAGGATGTTTCCAGTAAGGTAGCTATAATGTGATTTCAAGCATGAATTTTTACATCTTTGCTCAGTGACCTGGAAATATCAAAGAATTAATACTGTAATTGTGCAGATGATTTGAGAGAAAAATAATGAAAGGAAGGGTTTGATTTAGAGCTCTTGATGATCTGGACATGAGCAAACAATATGTAGCTCAGCATGGCCAGGAAGGTACAGAGATTTCAGACTGTAACGCAGAGGGATGAGAGAGGGATACTAGAAGGAGGAGACCCCAACTTTTTGAACTAAAAGGTGAAGTCACCCTGAAAATCCTCTTGTAAATATTGTACTCTCCTTAATTTCAAATATTAGGGCTCTTAATTTTCAAGGCAACGTGGATCCGTCACTGTCCAAAACCAGTTTATTTGTAACACCTTAAGTTGGTTTATTTTTTCTGTACTTGGTTGAAATGCAGTACCCTTGGATTTAAAATGGACTATTATGGCATTATTTAGAAACTAGAGAGTAACTGCCCCACTTTCAGAGATGACTCAAAACTCACTTCCAAACAAGCAGTTCCATTGATAGCAGTTACACCAAGGGGTTAAATGTCAGGTAACTGTAAGGAAGTGTTGATTCAGATTTTATCCTCAATGTATAAGTCGTGCCCATGCTTGCTGTATCTTGATACCTGGTATAATTATTTCTGTAAGTGTTTAAAAAATCCATTATAACACTAATTAGCACGTTAGTCCTTAATTAGTCATTAACTAGTCAAATATTTGTCTCTGTCTCAAAATGTAGAGATTCCACTGGGGACTAACCAAATTTCATACTTTATGAATAGATTTCTAGCTTGCTCTCTGAGGAGATGACAGTAAAACTGTCATGGATTTCAGGGAGCATTTTGAAAATGCCTGGGTGCAGCATGGTTTTTGAGGATCTGTAATTCCCAGTTCTTAGAAAAGGAAGAAAATAATGTAAGTCCCCTGGGAGAAGAAGAAAGAAAAGACGTTGGTTTTCAAGGCCTTGGAACACACAGGCCACTGCTTTTTTTGGTGCTTGAATATGGAGTGGGATTCTGCATCTGACAGGTAGGCCTATGTGAAGTGCCTAGTCCTTAATTTCAGCTGTATTTACTATATTTGATAATGAGAGTTACAGTATGGAGATTTTATGTCTCTCTGCTTTTTATTTATGCTGGTATTTACTTGAGGGAGGAGTATGCCCAGTATAAGTCACACGGCTGCAGTGGTTAACGAAAAACTCGGTGACTTTTAAGGCAGTGTGGGGGGGTGGTGATTACTGTCAGTGTTTTACCAATCCTGACCTCTTTAGAAAGCCCTTATGTTACAAAGGAAACGTTCCCAGAGAACTGTCAGAAGCTGCTCTCAGTGCTCAGGGGGTCTCTTAGCCAAACTCCATCCAGGGCTGGGTGGCCAAACTCTGCCACAGTGAAGGTGCAAGTTGGATGAGGGTCCAGATGACAGGTGATCATCATTCATGATGATCAGCCAACTGGAACTGAAGAGGTTTTGGATGCTTTTTTTCGTGTCAGTCCCACTGGGATTTACTTGTTAGAAGTTCCCTTGCTGTGGAGTGGCTGCCCCACTGCGTTGCAACTTCAAACTGGCATGGGAGAAAGACAAACCCTCAGTCTCATTCATGCCTTGTCTCAAAGGAAATGCTTACAGCTAGGTGAAACAAATTTGCCTGCAGTGTTTAGTGTCAGGTTTCCCAGATGAAGAGGAGATCAAAGCTGAGAGATTAGGACATGCTGGTTAGAGGGGAAAATTGCAGTTTAGCTGTGCTGCTATTTTTAAAACTTGTCATATTTGCCTTCTGTCAGGTGAGTCGAGCTCTGATGTGTTGTGAAACGTGGATGCACTGGGGCTCTGTGGATGGATCTGGGGGCGTAATGCCACAGAAGAAATGTAATAACCTCATTTCCCGCTGGGTCCTTATTAAAACGAGAAATCCGCAGTTCTTGCAGCTGTATGTGTGATACATTTCATGGGGGAAATGCCATAGGCAGGAACCAGTGTTCTCTTTATCTTTCTTTAAAATAATGATAGCAATGCATTCACTTGCAGTTCTGTCACAAGTACCACTAAGGCCATGTTGACTTTTCAGAAACACACATAAGCATTTATTTTTTTCCTTCCCTACCTTCTTACACCTTCCTTCTTTCTCTCAGTGAGTTTTTCCACCCCAAGTGTGCCTTCACCAACTTGTTCAAGTGTTAGGGCATCTCTGACCTTTATTCTGTATTTTACCTCTGTACCTTCTCTCTTTTCTTTCCAAAATACTTCCCAAATTAGTCTTCAGACCTTCCTCTTGTCATCATAAAAGCTGAATTTCCTTTGCTTCTTCTAAAACATTTAGAAAGCAGCTTTAAGAAAAAAAAAAGTTCATAGATACAGTAAATATTTTAGAAAATTAAATTGTTATTAATTTGTTTAACACTGGTATTTGTATACACAGTAGTTAATGTTTTCTTGTTTGGCTGGGAGTAGAAAGTGACCTGTCAAAAGCCATAAAACCCAAAGTTGTGTGTCCACTGTCAATATCCCCTTACACAAGTTATTTTGTGGGGAAAAAACAAACAAACAAAACCAAACAAAACTGTACTCCTGTCCTGAAGAATTGATAAAATCAAGCATATTTTTTTAAAATGCAAGATGTGTGTATAAATTTTCTAAGATTTAATTTCAAGCTTAGTGCTTCATGTATAGCTGGATATGAATTTTCTACTATACTATTTATTGACTCTCTCTAAACAGCACTTAACGTGTGTAAATAGAAACAAAAGAGGTGCGAACATTAATTATTGGTAAATGATCAGTCCTGCACATATCTGTAATTTTGTTTTTACATACATTTTACATATGTCTGCATATGCTTTTTCTTATTGTTTTAAAGGATGTTTTATGTCTTATTGTTTTATAAGGATGGTGGATTTTTGATATCAGATTTTCATGTTTCCCTAAAACTTTGGAAGGAGAAAAGAGAGGTTGCATTTCTAAAAATGAGAATAAGCTTTGTTTGACATGTATCAAACTGTAGATGACTCTTAACTTTGGTTTCATTAGAGTTGAATCTGATATAAACTGTGAAGTAAGAATCATAATGTTTGCAGTGGTAGCTAATAAGTGCAGAATTATTACATTTACTGTGGAACCAGATCTATGCCTCCTTATTTCCTTTTCATATTTTTATCTATCTATAACAAAGGCTGGCGTGTGATTCATAAAAAGTTCTCATTATTAATGCCAGAAGTATATTGCCACTTAGAAAACTAGTGTATACTTCCCTGAAGTAAAATATGAGCCCTATTCATTCTATAACACCATGTAGACCTGAAATTGTTAGCAGAAGACTTATTTAGTATTGATATATTAGTCTTACTCAGTCCCAAATAACAAAAATGACCTGTGGAAAAAGGAGCTCTTGAGGAATGATTTCATTCTGTAAATTAGTTTAAATTAACATCATTCTGGAGCTCCTAAAGTTAAAGTATCAGACACAGAATATATCTGACAATGCAACCAATAAACTCTTGTTTTTGGAGTTCAAGTGCCTGAAAGCTTAGGTTCAAAATGGAAAAAACAATAAAAGTTATTTATGTATACTCTTGAGGTCTAATTAGGCTCAGTATTTCACATGCACGTGTATATTTACAAGCCCGATATTGTAATGTTTATGGAAATTGACACTTAACTTTGAATTGCTTCTATTTGCATATGCAAATTGGCAAAGCAATTCAGTGCGAATGGATTTTAGAGACCTGTCAACAGTTGTTTATGGAGAAAGGCGAGAAAACCTGGAAACAAATCTTTGAGAATTAATGGCTTTGTTTGGCTGAGAGCATTTGAAATGCTCCCGACCTGGGAATGTTTCAGGTTCCCACCACATAACAACTGTAAATGAAGGCCAAGGCTGAGATTTCATTGTGCCCCATGAACGGCTTTCAGGGCCAGCAGGCACCTGTAAAATCAAACCATTTCTGCTGGACGCGTGGTCTCCCTAAAATAAGCCACCAGCCCTATACTGGCAGCGCTGGTGGTGCTGTACACACAGCAACCAACACCAAACAGAGATGTCCCTGCAGCAGGGGAGTGCCAAAGAGGAAGAGGTCGGGTTTAGAGGGGCACAGTGTGCGGTAGGAGGACGTTAAATGTTTTCAGGCTCCTCATACAAGATGGAAAATGAGTGGGTTTCACTTGGCCAGTTGCTTCTGTTTGCTTCTGGGCAAGCAATCTCATGTGCCCATGTTTGCTGAACTGTGGTACCGTCCCATAAATCAGTGCTTGAGAGAGCTGCTGTGGGTACTGCTCTCTCTGTTCTCTTTCTTAGAGAAGTTAATGAGAATAAGCTGTTCTAATTTGTGTCAGTATATTCCAGTGTTATTGTTCTCTTCATAACAAAAGAAGAACAAAAGCCATAGAAGAGTCAGGAGTGATGAAGTGCATAAATTTGAGGGATGCTACAAAGAGATTATTTCGTAACAGAGCCATCAAAATCTTCTAATTGAGATTGTTATAAATATATCAAGATCAGATACTGAAGACAAAATAGTGCTTATTTTCTTGTCAGTACCTCAGGTATGGGCTTTCAGGATTTCAGAAGGAGGAGCAGCTACACCGACCCAGCACTTTCAGTTACCTTTCGAGACGCTACAGTGGATTTTGAAAACTGCTTTGGGGAGGCAGGACTCTCCACACACTGAGACACCTGCCTGTCACATCTTTGTATGCAGAAACCCTCCCATTTGTATGTCGTGGTCCTGTTGCTCTTTCCTATGAGAACGCTCTGTAAAGTAGCTTTCTGGATCAGTTACCAGTCAGTGGGTCAGGTGCCAAGGTTATGGGGAGTGGGTCCGTGGTTCTGTGGGACCGCCCCAGGTTTGTTGTTACGTGTCACATGGTGTGCCTGGGGCATGCCTGGCACTGCTTGCCACAACTTTTTAGGACACAGAGCTAGAGCATGAGCCCTTTTGTTACCTGTGGAAAAGCAAGTGGGAATGAAAAAAAAAAAGGAAATTTACACTCCTTTTTTTCACCTGTCTGACACATCCATGCAAGGGTCAGAACGTATTTGGTACTTTATATTTGAAAGACATTACACTTTTACTTCCGCCTCCCCGCCCCTGAGAGGTTTCACTCCATGTGGTCAACTGTGCTAATATTTTCTTTGTCAATGGTACTTAAGAGTGTAAACAGGGCAGTACCAGTTGGAAAACTGAAACCTAACACTACTAATCAGAAATGGTGCTCCATTGAATAGCCTGGTTTTTAGAAATTTGAAAACTCTAAGTTTGCACATTTTATATTGCTGCAAACTGTGGTGATTAGTGTTGCAAAGAGCTCAGTAAAAAGACAGAAGATGCATGACTGCCTAATGCTTCCTAGCTGGGATTCAAGGCTGGTTTTATATGTGATAAGTTATTTCTGTTTATAATGAGGACTGCTGAAGTTGAATGAAACACTAAGCAACTGTATTATCTGAATTAATCTAAATCAGATTCCCAAGAGCTCAGTATACCTTAAAGATTAATTCTGTTATTCACTGCACTGGAAAACGTAAAGGTATTTTATTTCTTTTTTTATTATCATTATTTTTTGAAGGAAATTGGGTTTTGTTTTGTATCTGTTACCAGATACACACTCCCCCTTGAACGAGTAAGTGTGCCAGATACACACACACAGAACCGCAGCTATGTACATATGTTTATGCATACATGTTTGCTTCTCTCTGTGTAGCATCACTTGACTACATGAATATTCAGGCCAAAGTGTATTAGCTTCCAGATGAACACTCAGGACTTAGTCAAACTGTTAGTTATGAAAGAAGCCACAGACCTCAGTTTAACATAAGTGATCATTTTGAAACCTACATCTCTTGCATTTAAGTATTTGCTGAAAGAAAATTTTGGCATCAGTAAATGTACCTGTATTCATTAAAATAAACCGGGTGGTTTTGGGAAATGGGTGCTGATCAGAGATTCAAGTTCACTGATGGTAGAGCAGTTTAGGAGGGACAGGTGATGGCACAACTGCTAAAGAACTTGGTCTGCAAGCAAGGTTATAGCAGCCTATCCAGTGCTTTAGGATGTTATCTCTGAATGAACAAGCAGTGATAGAACTGACAGTAAGGAAAATTAAAAACTTCAGGTTTTGTGTCAAAAATACTTTCAGCCATATTTATGGAGGCTTAGTATTTTGCACAAAATGTACTAGGAAGCTGTTGAGATGTCTAAAAGCTCTGTGTGGAGGCAGTGGGTGTGATACTCTCAGGGAAATTTTCCTTGAGGTCTTATATCTATTACAGCTGAATGGAGCGTTTCCCCCCCTATAAAAACTGGTGGGGAGAATTTTATTGCCATGGCAGTTTCTAGACTATTTTTTATTTCTAACAGCAGTTTTGCCCAAATTTATCTCCTTTTTATTTTTCCCTGAAGAGAGGAGGAGGGTGTGTAGGAACCAGTAAGAGTTTTTGTTAGATATGCCAAACTTACTGGAAATAGTTAACTGCTCAGAAAAGAAAGAACATTTATCCTCCTTACGCTTCCACTTGCAACCTGAGAACTGACAGGAGTTCATTGAGTCCTGCCCTCTCTCACCTGCTCCTTCCCCACAGGCACCTGAAAAGTGATGGGGGAATCTTTATAGAGCTCTGTGGGCTTCAGCCCACACTCCCATCTCTACATCTGCCAGATGGGTTGAGGTTTGTTGGAAAATGGGAAATAAACTAGAATTGAATCTGTGCTACTGTGCATAGAATTCTTCTTTTTAAGGACTTGACTGTGTACTTTAGGGTTGAGGAGGGTAACTCTTATTTGCCTGGTCTTGATATTAACCCCATGAGTCAACTTACCAT
The DNA here is from genome assembly GCA_013399695.1 of Formicarius rufipectus. Taxonomy (NCBI): domain Eukaryota; kingdom Metazoa; phylum Chordata; class Aves; order Passeriformes; family Formicariidae; genus Formicarius; species Formicarius rufipectus. Next base: position 599,063 of record VXAU01002749.1, read on the forward strand.
GTTTAAACTAGGACCTTTCTACAGTGTGTAGGTGAAAATATCACTTCTCATGTGGAAAGCAGTTGCAGGGCTAAATTCATTCAGCTGAACACAGGCAGCATTGGAGGGGCGTATCTGGGTCTTAAGGTGTGAATTCGAGTTGGCGGCTCTTTCATTCCTCCAGATGCTCTTTCCCTTCTCCAGGAGGTGCTGTGTAATTCGAAATAGAACTTTTGCCTTAAAAGCAGCAGAGTGAAGTGGGTAAAAAAAATCATTAGTGCTATGTAGTAGGAGGGGCAATCTAGTATTTCTTTCATTTTGATTTTTTACTTCCTTGAATAAAGAATATTGAAGAACTGAATTCATCCTGTTATGTTGATCTGCATGAAAAGAAATGTAAATGAGATCCAGTTGTGTTTTCTCCTCTAATAGTTTCATTCACTATGCTTTAGATATGAGAAAATGAAATGTATTCTGTAATAGGTTGGAGGAGAATAGACCAAAATTATAATTTTATAATATTCCCTGGGAATTCATAGAGGCCTAACGAATTAACTTGGAAACTCTGATGTCTAATGAACTCTGCATGGGGAAATATTTAATTTTGTACTGACTGCCATAAGGCATCTGCATGGTGGGTTATTTAATCATCAGCTGTAGAAATAAAACAGCAGTAGAAAATAGGCCTGTCCCCAGCATTGTAGAGAAAGGTCTAATTGAGCTCCCCCTTCAGTCTTTATTGGAAAAGTTGCAAGGCTCTCTAGCAGAGAGGCCAAAAAAAGCAGCCAGCAAACACCTGTCTGGACAGTTAACACAAGAGACCTCATTTAAGATGGTGGGAAAAATCAGAAAAACACCTAAAGAGATAGCCTTGATCTATTTGAAGTCATTTACTGGAGCTTTTAACTTATTTTGCATAACATAGTGATGCAACTAATTGTGTTAAAAGCACACTGTGAGTTTTTGTTTGTTCGATGTGTTGCAAATGTAGTTTGGAGTCAGTACAAACCGGGGTCATGGCCTGTCCTGCAGCTGTAGAGAAATATATAAATATATCATGCACTGTCTTAAATGCCAACAGTGCTAAATTCTTATTCAGTTCAGAATGGGGCTCTTAGTCTCCTCAATTTGCTTGTATTCCCTTAATGACCTGTGCTGTAGGGAAAGCACACTCCAAAGAAAACCAGTCTGACCTAGTCCCCATCAGGCAACAGGGACCTATTATATTAGTTTACAACTTCAACCTTTCTCTCGTTTAAATCATAGTTGGGCCTTTAGTGCATGCTCTCCTGAATGGTGTTCCCTAAGAGCTGAACATTTTCTAGGCCTCTTTGAAGGAAATTTTCATAGAAGGTAAAATAATCAGACAAAGTTGTGCCTTAGAAAATGAAATCCATGTGGCAATGCAGTGCTTACGTAAGAAGGCTTGAGGAAATGCAAGATTTAATTGTGGCAATCATATAAGCAAATGGCTTAAAACACCATAATGCCTCTTTCCTTTATGGCAATCTTCTCTTAGGTGTCAGTCTCCCCCAGAGCCCTGTAACAGGGATTCCCTCCTGCCCAGGTAGCCACAGGGCAACCACTCCCTTCTTACAGGCAGAGGATTACCCTTTTGCAAGTGCAAGCATCTTCTGGACACTCTGTGATAGAAGAAGATGTGAAAATATAATCTTTCATCCCTCTTGCTCTCCCAACCTTCATTAGCCACAATGCTGGGTTTCAGCTTTTCATATTTCTCTTTGTCCCAGCACTTTTCCTATGGGTTTAGTTTGTACTGTGAATTTTGTTTATTCTGAACAAAGAAACCAGCTTTAAGCACTATTTTTTTTTCCAGATCTAGACTCAGTCTTGCAAAGTTATCCTTCTGTTGAATACAATTGGTTAAATTTTGATTAAATGTTCCAAGGAAGTGTTCATAGAATCATAGAATATCCTGAGTTGGAAGGGATTCACAAAGATTATTGAGTCCAGCTCCTGCACAGGACAAGCCCAAGGCCATTCCTGTTATCCCAAACTCTGAAGCCTACTGCAAGACACAGGTATGAAATCAGGATCATTCCCTTTCTCTAGACAGGGTGAGCTTATGATTTTTGTCTCATGTCTTGCAGGTGACCACACAAGTTGCTGTACAACTAGAAGGGTTTATATTTGGGTTTTTTTTTTTTTTTTTTTTTTTTAACTGTTCTTCCCCAAGGTCAATCTCTCTCTCTCGACATATAAAATTAAAAACAAAAAGTCTAAAAGAAACTAATAATTATTGCAGAGTAGGAGGGGAAAATGCTGAAACATTAACATGTTTTGAAAAATAAGATTCTTTTCAGGTAGCCTGTCCATTAAAATATCATGTCAAGCAATAAATGCTGTACAGCACAGAGTTATACTCTCATTTGGGGCACTTTTGCAGTACATTGGATTTTTGGTAATGTGTTTATTCACTCTATCCTCATTATAGAAATAATCAACAAAATAGATCTGTGCTCTTTCAAATCCCTGCAGAAGTCAGTCATCTCTCCAAACATATGGTCTGTTTACCTTCCCAAAAGCAAAATGTCTTCATAATATCAAAACCCAAAGACCCTTCTCTGTTCCAGTGCAGCAGACCTGGAAATTCATTGAGGTTTTGCTGTGCATTTTGATCCCCAACTGGTACTTGAGAGCAGAAGGCCAGAGCTCTAACCAGGATACATTGGGCTGCTGAGCCCCATGCTACAGTGGTTCTGACATTATTTTTTAATGAGAGAAAAAAATAACTGACCTTGTAGGGACTTGCACCAGAAACCCCTGGCCCCCTGCCAGCCAGAAGAGCACTTTAGAAGCAAGTGTGCCACGCTTAGGACTTAATGATCAAGACTGATTTTTCTTCTCCACTTACAGAGTCGACAGTGACCACGTGTTCCCCTGAGATTTCTGCTTTGTCTATGTGCAGTTCTGTCCTTGGTTGTAACATTCTGCACCTCGGGTAGGAAAACTGATGCTGAAGTACTTGAAAACAATCGTCCTTCTCCACCCAAACCCATATTTTACAAAAGTTATTTATCACAGAAGTGTGTGTTGCTGTCAGCATAACTTCTGACACTGCAGATACAGCGCTTAGCAGTCTCGTACAACGTGAGGGAAAGGAGTAATATGTCATAGCTTCGCCCAGCAAATCCCCCAGTGTACTTGGAACTACAGTAAGCAGAGTGAAACAACATCTATAAGAAATCCTGGGGAGGTTATAGCAAAGGCACATTGAGATTGTGCACAAAAATTTGTTCTCCAGTGTGCACATTTATTCCAACTTACTTATAAACCTTTAAGACCGTATGGTTCTTGTGCAAATGAATCACCACAATATTATTAGAACCCTCATAACATTGTTTCATGAGGTTTGTGATAATTAAAGTGATGTTCTTTCTCTTCTTCCACCTTTTTTCTATCCCTCACCACTGTATTTGCAGGATTAACTCTGTTTGATGTGACTCCCCTTTCCCCTTCTCCTCCCCCCTCCCCTCCCCTTCCCTTCCGTGGAGATAAGGGAGTGGTCTGTACTGCACATGGTCAACAACAAGGTTTTCGTCTCTCAAGCAGCTCTTTGGTTTTTGTTTGGCCCGTTCTCTGAATAATGTTGGCTGCAAGTAAAATTGTGCACATCTCCAATGCCCAAGTAATCAGGCAGATAGAGATTCTGACACTGGAAATTCACTAAATAAGGTTGTTATGTTTCAATATTCTGTGTAAGGCAATGACAAATGAAAGCATTGAGCACTGCTGTTATTTGAAAATAAGTTCAGTACTTATTATAATCTTGCAGAGTGTATAAAGTTACTGTGTTATTAACCTTTCAATATAGATTGCTTTTCTAAAAATACCCTTATTTTCTGCTGGAAGGCCCATTCTCTTTTTTGTTTCTTTGGCTAAATTAACCTCAAAATGTGATAGAGGTCCTAATAAACTTCTTAAAAGTGTAATTTCTCCCAGTTTCCATATGCTTTTTTCCATAATACTACTAAAAAGAACGAAAATTGACAAGTGTTTATTTTAATTTTTTTTGCATCCCACATGTGCATATACCCCATGAAACTCTACCCACGGTACTGACAATCAACCTGACAACATAATCATTCAAATTTTACTCAGTGACTGTTTCTTAGGTAACCAAACACCGTCTCAGAAATGAATTGCACAATGCAGAAATAAACCCCCCATTGATGTGTGGCACTTCCATTATTTCTCAGTGAAGGCTGAGAATGTTATGATGGTGCAGTGCAGAGGTGAAGCACGTCTGGTGTGCAGACTTGTGACTGTGCTGCTTCTGGTGGGAGTGACATTCACCCTGAAACCAGCAGAAGGCCTGATGAATGTGCCCAAAATAGGGATCTCTCCTCACAGGAGATGTAGGTGATATATAAGCCCTGTGCCAAGGCTTTGTAGTGGAACTGATTTCACTGTTGAGGAGGTAAGGCCAGAAGGAACACATCCCATCTGAAGCTTTGCTTTTTCCTGTTGGCTGTATTTCTCCTTCCTACTCACATTCTAAAACATTTCTCTAATGTGTCTTCCTTTTCTTCCCTTTGTGAGAGGCTGTTGCTGGTAGAACAAACTTTCCTCAGGAAAAAGAGCTGGGGCTCCCCACACTTGTGGTCACAATTGAAATCAGGATGGAAAATGAATTATTACCTTTGTCAGCACAAGTGAGAACATCATCAGTGCCATGTTTCATTGCTGCTCTTTGTTAAAGTGTGCCTAATTCTTTTGTAACTGTCTTCATAGAGTAGGTTGTTTCTTTTATAATTTGAAGGTTTTAAGTTTATAATCTTGATTATAATTTCACCTACAAAATAAAATACAGGTTGTGTTTGCCAAGATACTGTTGTGGGGGTCAGACCAGCAGACATTGCCTGTTGCAGCTGAGACTGCTTTTAATTACAGACAAGCAAATAAATCTCTGATTTAAACCAATTAGTTATTTGCTAAAGGAATACACAAATTAATGACTGCTGAGGCACAGTAGTAACTGTTCCAATGGACGGGAGCATTTTTGGCTGTAGAGACCCACCAGAAAGGTAGGCAGGTGGCCACTTAACATGGAGATTCAATAAAATTGACTGGATGGAGCTGTAGGAGGCTGAGAAGGTGTGTTTGAACAACAAAATTGGCAGCTGAGAGTGGTAGGGTATTGAGGAACAGGACACTTCAGATGGATGGAGTGGGTGGGAGATGGACAGAGGGTGCCTGTGTTAAGCACTTGGATGCAGCAGCTTGGTTTGCCCTCCTTGTCCTGCCTGCCTTGGTACATGCTCTGACTCCTGTGCTGACCTGGGCCCTCCTCACTGCAGAAAGAGGTGGACTTGGAGGAGAAGTGACAGAAGCCTCCTTTCTCTTTAGCAATCTGCACAAAAAAATGGTTGCCCCCTTCAGAAAGTTTTACCAGTGCCATGTCGCCATATAAAAGTAAATAAATAAATAAATGTGTGTACACAATTTGTGTACACAAGAGAAATCATTCTGGAAAGAATACTGACTGGAATTAAATATCCGGCTATTGATGAGATCTTATAGCTTCATTTCTTTCTATTTTCATGGCAAGAGGCACTCACTTTTCTTTTTCTTAGCTCAATATCCATAGCTGACCACAGGAATTTTGCTGCCTTTTATTCAATCAAAATAGATATTTTTATTTATTTATTTATTTGGTGTTATTCTTCCCCAGCTGGCCTTCCTGACCTACCTTTTTTATTTTCCTTTCTGATGGTTATATTTGTGAATAAGTTCAGTTTGCCCTGAACGGTGCTGCAAGCATTCAGCTTGACTGATACCCAAATTGGAGCACTCACAGCAAAAATATAAAGGTGCTATAAACATTTTAAATTGCTTTTGACTCTGAAAAGTGTTTTGAAATTATTCCACTGCCTCAAACCCTTTATGTGTACTTTATTCTGAACTTTCTTAGAAGGAGCATTGGGCTGTAACACACAGTGTCTTCTGTGACACTATAAACTCCTTAGGTAGTTTTAGTTTTCAAATAGTAATGAAAGTCATATAGGAATTTACTATATATTTATGTATATAGCTGAGTGAGTTTTAAAGCAAGGAAAAGGGACAGCTTCTGTCATTTTATCAATGCAATATCCTGACAGGAGAGTAACATTTTGATCCAGAAACATTGCAAAATCATTCCCTGAAAGAAGTTGATGATATTAGTGAAAGAACACACCCTTTTGTTCCTGAATCTCAGAGGGTTCAACCTTGACGGTCACCTTTCATTATCTAAGAATTTTATTATTTATTCTTTTTTTTATTAAGAGAGGGCCAGAAATTGCATGAAGGCAAAAAGAATACTGCTGCCAGTTTGTTTTTAATTCACTCATTATCAATCTGGCATAAAACCCTCAAATATAGGTTTTCATAACTTCCTGAGGTTTATAATATTACTCTGTTACTTGAAAAAAAATCCCTTGTGGACAAGGTGGTCAGAAAAATTCTAACTTAGAAGCATAAACGCTCTTTTAGGCAAATCAGGTGATCCAACGACTGCGATGAGGAATAAAGAGAGAAAAAAGGAACGTGTGCATGTCATTGTCCACCTCAGACAACTCAATAAATCTCCAGTTTGCCACTGCTGGGACTGAGACTGACAGCAGAGGAGCCTTGTGCAGGTGAGAGGCTCTCCATGAGCTGTGTGTGCAAGAGAGAGGCAGATCGGAATTGAAAGGGAAACGCAGTTGGGATGTTTTTGTCGGATGATTTCCTTCTCTAACAGGCACAGAAACAATCAGGATAAATACCATGCAGAGCCTAATTGAGCTGTGTTCTCCCAGGGAAAGCAGTCGCATACCAGGTACCAGGTGGTTAAGACAGTAATAAACCTGAAAGAGCAGGAGAACAAAATGTAATGTTAGTCAGAGGGAACGGTGGAAAATGTTGTGCGTGTTTATAATGAAGTCCGGGGATCTGTACGAGGATGTGCTGTGCCACTTTAGAATGGTTTGGTTCTTGCATGCTTTTGTTGCTTTGGTGTACCTTGGCTGCTATCTTGGCTTAAAAAGGCCTCTCATGTGAAAAGAATGTGTGCTCCTCACTCTGGACTTTATTTCCTCATCTTTTTAAAGTTTTATCCTGTGTTTTTCTGATAAATAAGGCAGAGACTTGAGGTAAGAACGAGAGGAAGTGAGGACAGGACTTGTAAAAACTCCATTGTTGCAACATAAGGAGCAGGACCTTGCCAAAAATAAGTGGCTAAACAAAAATCCACCTTACCTCAATGCTATGTATTTTAAATATGTACATGTTTTGTCACTGCTCCAAGAAATAATTTATAGTAAGAGATCATCTCCAAGTAATCTTGGAGAAAGGTCTTGGTTTATTCATAACTAGTCCTAAAGCACTATAAAGAAAAATTCATTTCCTGACGGAGTTGGTAAAAGCATGAGATAGAAAAACATATGAGATGATGTCTAATTTAATTTTTTTTAATATATAAATCTGAACAAAGGAACAAATATTACACCAAAACACATTGCCAAAATACATGACACCAAAACACATTGCCAAAATATATGACACCAAAACATCTCAGACGTGCATGAAGCAACTCCTGAGGGAAAAAAAAACCCTCATGGTTGGTTCTGTGATGCTCTGTTCACCTTTACACTGGGATGAAAAAAGCCTTGATGTGCTTAGTGAGAGAATGTATTTATAATTCAAACCAGAACCTAAAAGTAAATTTGGAGATCTGTTGCTCTTTCTGTCATTATAAAGCAAGATTTTACCTGCTGTAAGTGTACAAGTAAATGCCACTTTACTGTAAAAGCAGATATTTGCCTCAAAGTTTTCCTTTTTTTTTGTGGTGCTTTACAAAATCTAGAAAGATAATGAATGGTCTAACATAAGTCCATAAAAAGCCTGAATTCAAACTGCTTGGCATTGCAGTGGGAAGGAACCTTTGCTTGTGAACTTCTGGTGTAGCCAATACAGATTGAAATGCTGTCTTGCTTGAAAATTCTATATTATCCTAACACAGGTATACAAATTCCAAGTAAATCAGGGCAGATTTCCCTTAGCTCCCATTTAAAACAAAAATAAAATATGTTGTGCAGTTCTCTGACATAAAAATCAAAAGTAATTCTTCAGAAAAATTATAAGGTAAAAATGTTCTGTGTCAAAGTGAAGCAGTTAATTCGGGAAGAAACAGCGCTTAAAATATATAGCCCTCCTTTTTGTTGTCCTAATTGGGTGGTTTTATAATGACAGATGAAAGCCACTGTGAAAGTAACACACAAATGATGTTTTATAACCTGCTTAGTATTTCAGCAAAAGATTTTCTGAAGTGAATCAGAGACTGCTGCAGACAGAAAGTAGCAATAACTCCTTTTTAAGATGCCTTGATATTGTCGTTGCTATTACTTTTAAATTAAATTAATATGGGGTGCTGGAAGACATTTCAGGTGTTACTGAACATTACTGCTTCTGCTAATTGTTTATGGTCCCTTTTTGATTTGAACAAGGACTTGTTAGAAGGAAAGGCTGTGTGAAAGAAATGGTGACTGAATGCACAGCAATGCATTTGCATAAAACCAGGTTATAATAATTAGAGATTTATGAAAAATGTAATTTGTATTGGTGTTTCAGTGCTTAAAAAAAAAAGAAAAAAAGGTGAAAAATTGGCCTGATCTGAAATGAAATGCTCTTTGCTTAGATCTTTTTTTCTGAAAAATTGTAGCTAAATGTAGTCTCAAAGCACTACTTCAAAACAAGAGAACAGAAAATTTCTGATGGAAAAAAAAAATTAAGTTTTTTAGTTCCTTTATTTATTTTTAGAGTGGTTTGTTTGTTTGTTTTTGTTTATGTTTTTGTTTTTGTAGGGTTTTTTTTAGCTTTTTTTTTCCTCCACTAAGGCTCTGCCAAGTTTAAGTTGCTTTCATGGAGTGCTAGACATCCTTTATATTTTAAGTGTATGAGTTATCTGAAAAATTTTCATCCAGATAATAATACAAATGAGCAGAGCAGACCATTTGCATTCAGGCTTCTCACTGTAGGAGTTACATTTCTGATTAAGTTTCTCACTACAGAGTGAGGAGCTTTGGACCTTAGATTTTGTGAAGTTGTATCCCACACAAGTTCTATCCCTAGAATTCAGACGAATGAGTAATTAATTTTTTTTTTTTAATTTTGTGATGGATTATGTGGGTTAGCAGACAAAGCTAGTTGTGGTACCAGGCTGCTGTGCAGCTTAGTGACATGCAGAGTGCAGGGGGGTTCTGTGAGGTATCTCACCCAAGTCCCTTGCTCTGTATTGGGGACCTTGGCTTTGCCTTGTTTCTTTGGCTCTAAGAACAAGCAACTGTGGAAAAACATCAGTCTCACATTGTATCACTGTGATGTAAAATACTACATTTTTATCTGGTTAGCAAGTGGAAGGGTGAGGGTTTCTCTGGATTGTATTTGCTACCAAAGTCCCACTCTGAAGCTGAAGATGGGACAGGCACGTATCCCTTAGTCCTATAACTACCACACACAGTCCTTACAACTGGTTTTGACATTTAATTATACATGTATAAGAGAGAAATCCCACATTAATCCTAGCAGGCATCACCAGTTTCAAGGCTGCTTTCCACAAGCCTAGCATAAGAAAGTGGCTGGAAGACATTCAAAAACTTGAACATTTGTTTCCATGGAAGGCTTGTAATATCCACATGTTTTTGACTCTGCATGTAGTGGCATATTTGTATTTGAAAAAAAAACAAAAAACAAAACAAAATAAAAACAAAACACCAAAAAAAAATCAATGAAGTTTATTAACTTAAAAGAGAAATCTGCTGTAACCAGTTATGTCACTTTTAAAGACATCTTATGTAATTCTTCATGACACAGAAATCAGGCTATAGAAACCAACCCACGTGTTCCTGTAGAACAAGATTTAGCTTTGTAAAACTCACCGGAGCAGCTCAAGGAGAGGTACAGTGATAGAGAACAGAGGAGAGCTGTGAGAAATAACCTACTACTAATCAACCTAGAAGGCCAATAAGATCTGATAGGTTTCTGCAATAAAACTACCCTAAACCTCCCAGTGGATTTTCATACAATAGAAATCAAAAGGGCACATTAGTCATACAGCAGGAGAGACACCGAGGGAAAATGTCCTGCTCCCATACTTTAAACAGCTTGCTGCTTCTGATAAAATAGCCATCATGCATGGTTCATAAAGAATAAAACTTTTCACTCTTCTTTGAGGGCCAGTCCAAGGTCTGTGCAGCTTTTAAGACATACAATGATAAGGCCATAAATGGAGCACTAGTTGTAAATTATTTCTTATTGCTATTATTACCTTCGAGACTCCATAATGCATAATGATCTATCATCCACATTTACAAAATGCTTGTACTAGGACAAGCAGAGCTTATTCCTTTTCAGAGTAGTCTTGCTGACTTTTGTCATGTCTGCAAAGATTCAATTTGTTTCTCACTCCACTTTCTGCGCTTTGTTAGATTATCTGGACCCTCTGATCATAAAGGGGGAAAGATATATCAGTTGTTCCCCTTTTCCCTATGGCTATTTTTACTGTATTCTAGAAAGCAAACATTGGTGAGTGCCACCAGCAGAGTTCTCCTAATGTAGTGCCTTTGTGCTGGACCATGCAGCCACCTGAGGATGTTCATTAGAAATCTTTCTGAAGCTTAGACTGGGTGACCACTTAAACTCAACATGAGTTAATGGATTATTCCACTGCAAAAAGCAAAGTCTGTAACTCCTCTTGCACGTGAGCACCTTCCCCCTGTGTCTCTGTAAAGGTTCCTCTCCCAAACACAGTGCACTGCAGAGAACTGTCATTAAGGCTCATCCTCCCCTTTCCCTGGAAAATGGCAGGGCAGGATTCAGCAGAGATGCACATTCCTAGTTCTTTGACCTGAGACTGTAATTTCTTTTCCTTGGAATTAATTTATTCCTTGGCTCTCCAACTGTTCCTGTGTTACGTTATTGTCGGTGATCAGTTGTATGTAATGTAATAATATAACCATATAGAAAATACAAGGGTGTAGTGATATTAAATTAAATCAATTAAGTTTTTGTTAGGTACGTGTAGAATATTCTTTGTTCTGCAAAGAAAGACTTTCATATCGTGTTAATTATTCTGAGCGAATCCTGTGATTCCTTGAATCAGTTTTAATCTGAAATTCAAAACTTCTAATATATGCTAGGATTATTAGTGTGAACCTGCACAAAATCCTTTCTTTCATTTTATATGGGAAGCATCAAAACTTATGTAAGGACTGTTCTTCTTCTGTTGAATAAAAGTTTAACTTTGCAGAACTAAGAAGAGTGTGACATATTAAAGATTGCAAAACTGCTGTTCTCAGAACTTCCAAAAGAGAACAGCCTATTTTTACATTAAGTTCCATTTAAAATAAAGATTAAGATCTATTATTTATCCTGCTGGAATTAGTCAATTTTTTTCAGTGCCTGTTGTGAAAGGATATGTTATCTATTTTGTTCAGATGATTATGAACTGGCACAAAAAATGGGATTGTATTTCTATGTGTGTTAATGGTAAATTATACTCAATATTTTTTGTTATTGGATATGCAACTGTAATTACTAGAGGTGATGGTGAATCACAGTGCTTACTTAGACATTTTGCCTTTTTATCCTAAGTACAAGCAACTAAAATCTCTGTTTCCCCCAAGCAACCTTGACTTCCTAGACAATATAAGCAAGCTTTCTGTGAATATATTTAATTGCTATTTTATTTATACATTCTATTTAAGAAGCTTCAGGATGCTTATAAAGAATTTCTAGCAATTGCTACATATTCCTTAACAGGCAATTAATGATTAACAATGTGTGGCCCTTACCTAGTAACTTCCCCACCATAAAAAATCCATTTACTGTCTGTAAAATTGCTACATCTGTGCCTCATGAAAACAGTTTCTTCCCTGAGTGGTGAAGAATGAACAGCAAAAGCACCTCCAGAGCTGTTTTATCTACTGGAGTTTGGGATGCCTGGGGGGGGGGAAAAAGAAAAAAAAAGCAAAAAACAAAAAACCCACAAAAAAACCAAAAAAAAACAAACAAAAAAAAACAAAAACAAAAAAACAAAAACAAAACCAAAAAAAACCAAAACCAAACAAACAAAAACCCCACACAAACAAACAAAACAAAAACAAAACAAAAAAAGTGGAAGAGCTTGCAGACATTTCTGAAACAGTAGCAGAAAGCTTCAAAGCTAAATGAGAGTTGAGAACAAATTGCATGTGAGTTTAAGTGGATACATTGGAGAGAAAAAAATTATGCTGATAACTGGATAATTAAGTAAGGGGAAGGAGGGTTAAGTTACAGAAAAAGCAAATGTTTGCACTGGAGAGAAAACAGGCAGGTTATCTCTTAAGGAACATTGAAGGCATTATGGGGAAGGGACCAAGATAGGAGAGATTATATATTTCCATAAGAATAGTATTGCTCCTGAGTCCCTGATTGTGGTATCCAACAGAAGCTGGAAAATTCTTGTATGTCTGACAGCTTGTCTATTCTTTAGGTGCATTTGTTGATCTAAGGAAGATATTCCCTCCCCCTGCAGACTTTGAATCAATCCTGTCCTGAGGCTGTGATGGCTGCAAGAGCATTATCGATATGGTTAGACACGTCCTTCTGCCCAACAGGAAAGTTGCATTGTCCTTCCTGTGCCTGTCCCAAGACCCTGTCTGTGTCCACACCCTACTAGCCTTAGTGCAGGATATTTCCCCACTGGAACCTGCTGGAATCAGAGGACTGCAAATCCCAAGGAGGATGTGTATGCCCCATTTGGCAGTGGTGTTGAGCATCGATGTGTTGCAAAACGGGGAGTGTGTCCCCCAGGACTGGGCACAGAGAGACAGACAGACCTACTGACAGGCTCTCCTGCAGGCCTGTTTGTTAGCCATTAAAAAGAAACACACCAAAATTCCTCACCAAAAATCCCCAGCACACTGATTTTAATGAATCTTTTCCTCCAAGGGAAGATCTTAGACTCTTTTATCAATCTTGTTTCATATTGTGTATAAAATTGGAAATGTATGTTTTTCAATCAGTCCTTCACAACATGTCGTTAATTGTTTCAAGTAAAGTAGCATTTTCTTTTGTAGAGTGAAGAAGGCAAATGTCACTTAGCCCCAGGATGCTCGTGCTAAGTGCAAGATGTAGTGCAGAAATGTGATCTCTGCTGCCAGCAGCTCACAGTGAAGTGTTATATTTTCAAAAGCTGTATCTTGCTGGTGTAGACATTATGTGAATATCACTGCATATGTGTGAGACCAGACAGATAAAAGATAAGGCTGTCCTAGCTGTACCCGTGTCTTAGCTTAAAAATAAAATTATTGTATTGATCTGCTCTCACAGGAAAAATGTACATCGTTTTTGAAGTATTCCTAGTGAATATGCTATAAATCTCATTCTTCTGTTCTTTCTGTCTACCCTTAGGCAGAGACAGAAATCAATGGTTTTCATCATTCCGATGTTGTATAATTTCATAATTCATGATGTATGATTTATTCAAATACACACATAACTTTTGTTTATCAACTTGAATGCAAACAAAACTAATAACTGCGATCACTTTTATCTTCATTGTGAACTGGTTGAGCCAAGCACAGAAAGCCATTTAGAAATATCACAGGTGTTCTATGTTAGATATATCAAGCTTATATATATTTATATATACTCACACACAAATGAACTGGCCTGACCTGACCTGTCCACGCCTGTTGTACCAGTCCCTCTTGATCAAAAATCCTAACACATATGGAGTGTTCAGTTCACTAAAGAGTGAACATAACACATACTTGTCTGAGCAAACCCTTTTATTACTCTAGAGCAACATGCTAAATAGCTTCATGTTTCAGTGATTTATGACTAATATTTTTAATGTAATCTTACCTAATGCTGATTTGCATATCCTGGGCAGTCTTCAGCTAGTATGTAATTACTCCTCAACGTGGGACTAATTCTTTCTACCTCTAAAGGAAGGGGGCAACTGAGGCAAAAAGTAGGGAGAACACAACCAGGAAGTCACAAAAAGAACCTTAAAATTCAGTGGTAGGTCTCTGGGATGTTGGTGGCATTTGCTATGTAAGAAATTAGGTCAGCAAAAGAGGCAAAAAGGTTTTCAGTTCTGGTTTTTTGGGGGGCTGTTTTTCAGAACAGGATTTCTGATTGAATGAAGTCAGCACATTTTTGCATCTCAGAGCTGCTAAGGCACTTGAACCCTGAACATTTGAAAACTGGTCTTGCTATGGATCTTGCAACTGATGTGTTTGTATATAGTTCTATAGAACAAAGCTCAATGCGAGCAATTTAGTACTGTAACCAATAGGTCTGGGGATTTGTTCACCTTGCCTCTGAAGTGCAGAGGATTCTACTGTCTAGAATCTTTCTGGATCATTATTGCATTTGTCTGTGATTTAGTTTGAAAGCTGAAAGGTCTCATTTTCATTTGTAAGTGGAACAAAAGCATACTTGGATGTGCCTGTGCTTCACTTTCTTAGAACCTTCATGCAGAATCTGTTTTCTTTCCAGCATCAGCAATATCTCGTTATGTAGCATATACTTATGTTTTAAACTTCTGTGAGTGTAATTGATAAAGCAAATTTTACCTAACAATTACAATGTTTCTTACTAGTTTACTGTGGTACATTCACTTTAAACATCTGTCTTTGCCAATATAATCACAGTTTAATATATATATATATACTTGCTATTTTACTTCATCTATTTGTTGCTGGCAGTTCTTGTCCAGTTTTTAATTTTGTTTGCATCCAAAGTTGTTTTAGATTGCTGCTATCATAATGTTAATTAAAAGGCTGAGAAGGCAGTTTAACACTGCCAAAGGTGAGGCAACCTATACTCCTCAAGTAAGGAATAAGATTGATGCTATTCATTTACATATAACATTATTAGTGTGTGTGGGGGGGTGGCAAGTACTTTATTTGCCGCGTTCTGCTGTCACTTCCACAAGCACTGAATTCTACTCCCAGCGCTGGCTTTGGTAGATGATTATGTGAGAGAGAAGGCTGTAGCAGCCCAAAGCTGTCAGAATTCCCCTGAATGGGAGGTGTTCAGGATGTCCCCTGACCAGTCAGCATCCTGCACTTCGCCTGCTCAGCCCCAGTCTTACGCAGTGACTGTGACTGGGCTGCCTGGGGAGGCACGGAGCCTCTCTCCTCATGGGCTGCTGCCACAAACCCCAGGCACAGGCAGGACAGGGCATGGGAAAGGGTTGGGGGGAAACCAGAGTGCCTTTCTTTGCCTGCCCTCTCTCCCCACAGCATCCTGCTCAGCTTTGCCCATCACAGCACATTTGCAATCCCACCGGATGCCTCAGTTCCTGCAGCAGCATCAGCTCTTCGAAAGGCGATAGTGTTTCAGGTCACTGAATGGATTAGAACAAAACTTGTTGCTTTGTGTAGTTCAAAAACTGTAGTTTTTGAATGGCAACAGTCTCCTCCAGGTTTAAATTTAACTAAGCTCTTGGTAAAATAAAAACTATTTATGAGCAAAAATAACATTATATCTAATGCAAATGTGCCCATTTTCCCACAAACGGACTAGAAATATAGTATTACTGTGGGTAGAAAAAATATCATATTTGCTCCATTTGTGTTCAAATTCTTGGCAAAATGGAAACATCAACAGAAGATAAAACTGGGAATGGACATGTACTTCCTTTAACCAGCTTAAAATCATGGTATCTTTCAGTATTTAACCACCCCTGCTGCTAGTGAATTAAGAGTTGTGTTGGTTTCTGTGGTACCAAAGCCATGGCAGGAACAGTAGATGAAGGCTGATTTTGTGACTTAACTGTTGTTGTTGTTGGCTGGACTTCGCGAATGAAGATTTTGGGATAAGCTTGGGCAATGGATTTTTTAGGTGAGACACAGTGTGCGCGGAACTGGCCCCACCCCCTTTACTCCTGAGGTTCATCTTGCCACGGCCGAGCACGCTCGGACGGCAACAGTGAGTTCCTCGGGATTTGAACCAGCGTCCTCAGAGGAGGAGCCGGCTCCACAGGTGGGGGCCTACGCCACTCGGCCAACGCCCGCCGGACTTAACTGTAATACCCAAATGATAGTAAGCCAACTATTTAGGATGTAGTAATAAAGACATTTCAGTTTAGGGATAAAATTTGTAGCCAGTGGAATCCCATTAAATACTTTACAGGTCTTTGTGTCAGAGCTTGGCTATACAGCACATGCAGTAGTGGAAAAATAGATGCACTAATAATGTAGTTATTGCATTAACATGATGCATTAATAATGTTAACAATGCATCATGTTGCTTTTGTTCATTGCAACTTTTTTAATCTCTCATATTTACTTGTAGCAAAGGTGGTCTCAGGGCTTCTTTCTCTGTGTTGCTGGTCATGGAGACACTAAATGTGAGGTCCTTGCACGTGTGTTGACTGGGGTAGTTTCACTTATTTGTAGATTGACAGGAGACTTTGTGTTGCACAGCTATTCATTTTCTAACACTCTGGAGAGAAATTCACCTTGAACCAGACTCTCCAAGTTTTTGTAAACAAGTAAACTACCTGACTTTAGTAAGATGACATTGAAGTCTAAACAGAAACTGTTTATTTCCATAAATACTATTTAAAATTGGTGTCTTTGGTTGTTTTGGGGAGGATTTTTTTGTTTTAACTTTTTTTTTTTTTTCATTTGACATCTTTTTAATTATATATATTAAAAAGCAAGTAATTTTATAATAACGGATTTTACTTATTTTCAATCTCAGCATATAGACAGGTATACTAAGGAACATGTAAAACAATTAAACTGAAAGGAAAATTTATGATATTTTTGTTTGAAAATGTTCTGCTGTAGTAGAATATTTGAGTGTTTTTTTTTTTCATAATACTAGCTAAAATTACTATTTTTATAGCCCTTCTTTTCTACTTGTTATATATGCTGTAGGTGTCATGTATGAGTTTATGTCCATGTACATATACCACATAGTTAGCAGCAGATCTAGAGAGAGTTAGAAAGATATTTGAAGGGAACAAGACCATATTCTTGACATATTCTGGAGAAGGATTGAGTGGGGATTCACTTGGTAGAAGGTTAGGAGAGAGAATAAACTAATGACCTGTTGTGGCAATAAAGTCATTGCATCGGTGGCTCAGGATAAGGGAGAGGCAACGAAGGGAGTGGTGGGGGACAGAGCTGAGGTGACAGTGACGAGCACTTTGTCCTTTGGAGTCTGGGTGGCCCTCAGTCTCCCTGTTGGTACAGCCCCAAGAAGGAGCCTGGCTTTGTGCCCAGACCTGGGAGCACCTTACTGTGTCCTCCTTCACCTGGTGCAGCCTTGTCACACTCCTCAGTTTCTCCTAGGGCCACCTCACCACTGGGGTTTGTCGTGGTCCATGGGGACAGAGAGGCTCGTCCATATGTACAGCCTCAACTCTATTAGGTCAGCCCGAGTTCTATCACTTGATTAAGGAGAGAAAGAATCATGGGTTCTGTCAGGAGAAAGAATCATGGCTGTGCAGAAGGTGGAATAATACACAGAAACTGAATCCAGAGCTTTTGAATTACCGTAAAACATAAGTCTGGGCTTCAGAAGATTTGGTTTCAGCACGTGTATCCTCATGTGTTGCCTTAGGCAATTTATCTCAGTGTTTGGCATCCTGTCTCCTACTTTTGTCAAATGGAAATAACACATCTTTTCATGTTTGCATCTCTTCCTTTGCTTTGTCATAATAGTCTTGGGGACTTTCTCATCCTATGTTGAAGCATAATCCCTCCAGCACAATGTGATTGTCATCTTTGTGTTCAGACGGTGATAATTGTTGTGGTACTTTGGCAATAATTTCTGTCTGCAATTTTGTTATTTGTGCATGACTCTTGTAACTTGACCTTCCTTATAAAAATTCATAAATAAATTTTATAACAGGATTAGCTCTGTAAGGCAAATGTGTAATGAATTTTGGAAGTCTAAAGACATTATATGTTGTGAGTTTCCAAACTGTAACATTAGCAGCTTTTTTTGGTTTGTTTATTTAATTTTATTTTTATTCTCTTGGCTAGTTCAGTGGACATTAGTTCTTTAGCACTATTTTCTAAAGTTAAACATAAGGGTTTCTAATGCTAAATTAAAAGTGTTTAGTAAAAACACCACACGTACTTCCCCTTGGAAAGCACTTTAATCATCATTTTGCTTGCTACCATTCTTGGGGGAACACAGCAAAGATTTAACTGTTTTAATCACGTGCTACATTTATCTGATCCATAATACAAGCTCTATTTAAAAAAAAATAAAAAGCCCTTACTATAAATATTTTAAATATAGGCATAAATTAAAAATGCTTTAGATTAGCAAGAAAATTAAATTCATTGTAGCTTTTTTTTTCTTTCCCTCACATACTGATGTACAGGACATGGATCCTGTGTGTGGCCTGTTTTGGACTGCCCAGTACAAGTAGGACTTTGATGTAATTGAGTGAGTCCAGCTGAAGGTTGTCAATGTAGTCAGGGGTCTGGAAGATGTAATGCTCAAAAAGAACCTTGGTCAGCCTTAAGAACATAAGGATGGACACATTGCTGTCTTCAACTAACCAACAAGACAGTCTAGTGAACACAGAGAGAGGTTTTCCCCAGAGATGCTCAATGGTAGCACAAAAAAAAAAAAAAAAGCAATGGAAATGGGAAACGCAGATTAGATTTAGGAAAAGATATTTTCAGTATGAGGGTGACCATGTACTAGAAGATGTTTTTCAGAAAAGTGGTGGTGAATTGAACCCTCAAGGGTTTCAGTGCTTACCTGGATGTATCCCTGAGAAAGCTCATCTAAGTGGCCCTGCTTGGAACAGGAGGTTGGGCTAAATGACCTCTGCAGGCCCTTCCAGACTCTGATTCTGTGATATATATATATATATGAAATTATTTCGGTTCAGTGATGCAATAAAACATTAATTTTATAAAGCTCAATTGAAGCAGAAATAAAAGGAATAAACACAAAAGGGAAGGTGTTATGTACAGTGTCTTAAGTAGGTCACAGAATCAAAGTTAATTATAAATCAAAGGAGAGTTTATCTCTGGATACCAACATTTACTGAAAAGAGTAGCTTAAACATCTGGAATTCTCCCTGCGACTTCAAACATCATGTCTTTCCCATCATGTGTAGAAAGAATTATGTGTATCTGGGCATATAGAACCTGTATTTAAGCATACAATTTGGAAAACCTTGGTCAAAGATTGCTGTTCATTTATTAAATGAGTTTCCTGGCACTCTCATCTTTCTTTTGCAGAAAGCTGTTTCTTGAATGTAAAATGCTGTCTTTGATATAATGTGATGGTGTAGTTCTGTCGACGGAAAAATATCAGGGCTCTGTATACGTTCTTCAGAATTTCATAGCCAATATATGTTCAAAACATTCTTTTATCAACTACCCATATAATGGTATTACTTATCTCTACAGTGATGGATGGATGTGCAAATTTGTGTTGTAAGTATTCTTGTGAAATTTCATTTTGAGAGAAGTATTTGTAGAATACTCAACATAAAAATACCATTATTTAAAAAAGATAAATGCACAAAAGCAGCAATCTTTGATATGAGTAAAACTGCATCCTAAATGGGCTTTGCAATAGCCCAATTTTAAATCTTTCAGTATTTTTGGATTTTGTTTGAAATATAAAAATATAAACTGGAAACTAAACAGATTTTATAGCCCAGTTCCATTATTTAAATCACTCTGAGCTCTGATGTTGAAAGCTACAATTCTGTCTGGAATCAAATTGTAAGGATGAGTTATAATTCCCTAATGGAAACACTGACTAATCTCAGAGTATATAGATGCTAATGGTGCCATGTAATGCATTAGCAAACATGTTACCGATAAATAGGAATGAAATATGATTGGGCGGTCTCAAGGATCAGCTCAGAAAAGATCTCAATTATAAAGTGTTGCAGAAGGAGCTAATTAGGTTGTGGTTTTTTTGGTTTTGGTGTTTCTTGTTTGTTTTATCACAAGATAAAATGCTGAGCTGTGTGCAAGGCTGTCCCAGAAAAAAGGACTGTGAGTTTGAAGAAACAAAGTCCCTGCATGAAAGTTCAGCAATCTGTCTGATGCCAGTGGTGTAGGAGGAGTTCTCAGCCTCTGAAATGGCCAGTGTTTTGTTGGCTGAAGGCACCATTCCTATCACTGCCCTGAATCTCAGCCAGTCAGCAGTCAGGCTCAGGGGGCTTACAGGGGTCCCTGAGGCAGCTGATGGATGTCTCAGGTTGTGTCTGCAGAATGCCACCACTCTGCAGGGACCTTCACAGAGGGCAGGTTTGTCCTCATCTCTGCTCTCCCTCTAGCCAGGGAGAATCAGACTCACCTCTCATGTACTTTCCGAAGGCAGACTTCCCTACCTGTAGTCCTGCAAGCAAAAATGCAAATAATCATTGTGCCTCTCTTTGAAAAATGCAATTATAATGACAGCTCCCATTCTAGCTGCACACACAAATGACATAAGCATGGTTCCTGACGCACAACAAGCAGATGATGGAGCTGGAAAAAAGTGCTCCTTCACATAACATACCTCTTTGTGGCACATGTAACCTGATGGGCAGGGCATGGTGGCTTCCCATGGGTTTGGAGTGATTATGTTTAACTCTCCACTTAAAATACAGATTTTAAAAGAACTTATGAGTTTTTTTAAGATTATGAAATATGAGCATATTTTATACTTGCATGAGTGGCTTACGGGAAATAATCTGCTTAGAAGTGAAATGTTACTGCAATTAAAATTACATGGTCATATATCAGATTTTTAATTATTTATGATTTAAACTTTGTTAAGTTTAGAATAAAAAACAATGGCCAATATTTATTGCAGGTTAGGGAAAAAAAAAATTGTTCCTGGAAAGAATTATGAACTTAAAAATAAAAAAGAAAGGAACTTTAAAATAGGGTATTGGTATGAAGTGAGAGAACTGTAGAAGTGC
Organism: Formicarius rufipectus; assembly: GCA_013399695.1. Lineage (NCBI taxonomy): Eukaryota > Metazoa > Chordata > Aves > Passeriformes > Formicariidae > Formicarius > Formicarius rufipectus. Next base: position 619,983 of record VXAU01002749.1, read on the forward strand.
ATTTTGCAGCTGAATTGGGTGCCACTCCAGGTGAGGGCAGAGCTGTACCTCACCTCAGGCCCTGCCTGTGGACGGGCTGGACTCCAGCATGGGTGTGCAGGCAGCCTTGGAGCAGCCAGCTGGGCAACTTCTCCCATGGGCAATGATGTTTGGCACTCACAGTGTGATTTCACAAACCCAGCAATTTTCCTTAGTCTTTTCCAAATCTTTTAGCGTTTTTTTTAAGCTTGTGGTTGAGGGTGAGTTTTGTGAGTGAGTAAATGTTCATATTGAGAGCAGATTCTTTTTGAAATTGCTATTCTACAGCAAAGCTGCCCTAGAGGTGACTTAGTGAAGTTAATGCCAAGCAGATTTCCTGTTCATGTTACAATTATGTACATTTTATGTTGTTGCTGACATTTACTGGAAAGTTTTGTGTCTTCCTGTGTACAAGCCATATTCACATATAGCAAAAGAATTTCAATTTAGCTTGAAGATAAAACACTGAACTGAAAGTTTTGCGGTGGTAGGCATCTTCTTGTGCTAGGTCCAAAACCAGTATTTGATGAATCCTGCAAGGAGTTCCACATTTCCAGTTGTTCTTCAAAGACGGAGGTGAAGAATTAACAGGAACAGGAGAGAAGAAGGGGAATCACGGGCTTAATTTTTAAAAAATTTAAATCTTTATATATAAGACTGTTGTATAAGTCTTTCCCTGGAAATCTGACAGTCAACTTCCTTCAATCAAAGACATAATTAATATATGCCTGTATTAGGTATAAATAATGCCAAATATCCTCATGAAGCATTGATTTGCATGCTGCTACTAACCACGTGCCAGTGTTTTCACTTTTATCTGGTTGGGGTGGAAATCTATTAAACTAAATCAACTTTGTGGCTTCATTTTTCCATCTAACACTAATCCAATCTGTCTGGAAGTTCACATGAGATCCTCCTACCCTTGAGCCTGTCTGTTTGCATCCTTATCTTTACACCATGATATACTGACAATGGAGAAGATGGAAGAGAGGCATTTGGGAGCAGCTCTCCCAAGAACCCAGTGATGGGTAAACCCATAAGGACACACTACAACCTCCAGAAAAAGCCTGGCAGACTGTCAGTGCAGTCAGGGGGCTTGTGAGTTCCCTAGTTCCAAAGCCACCCTTCATGTTGGTGCAGCCTACAAGCTGGCTTGTATTTCCTTGTTTGCTTTATTCCTTTTTCTGTGCTTTGTAATTTCCAGCAATAGGAGTGGAAATCTCTAGTAGTACCAAATCCTATGTTTAGTAACAGTGGGAGTTCTAGTTTTGACTGTCCTTGACTTTCCTGGGCACTGCTTAGTTGAGAAGAAAAGACAAATTGCAGTCCATAGGTGCTAAAGATACTGAAAATAGGGGGGGAAAAAATCAAGGACTTTAAAAAGGAGCTTTATCTACTTAGCTAAATCAGTTCTGACGGGCAGATATAAAAAGAACATTAAAGACAAATTTAGGCCATGTAAGTAAATCATAAATTTGAGGAATTCTTTTTTTTTTTTTTTTTTTTTTTCAATTCTAATCTCACGAGGAAGTTCTCTGATTAAGAAAGTTGCATAGAGAAGATTGTTAGGTTTTCAGATTAACTGTTACTACGAGTTTGAACTGTGGAAGGTGTGTGTGGTGGCAGGTATGAGGGAGCTGCTGCAGTAATGAGGGCTGACAGAAGGATCAATCTGGGGTGCTCTGAAAGATAAAGGGCAAAGATGACAAAGGGGGGAATCAATGTGAAGTGCAGGAAGCCAGTAAAATCAGAGCCTTTCTCACTCATGCTTCAGCAGCATGAGAGAAGGAGCAGGAGGAGAATTGGATCTCAGGATGTGATGGTGCCATGATGGCAATAACAGGAAGGACGGGTTGTCAGAGGTGATAGGACAAACTGTATCATTTTACAAAGGGAGGGTGGATCGTGGAAGATGGGTGTGAGAACCGTCTGACAGGGTGAAAAGAGAAATCTGGTGAAGCTGAATCGAAATAGGTGGTGAGCAAAAGGAAATGATTCCAAGAGGGAAAGAGATTTAGAGCAAGAGATTAATGGTACACAGAATGGATGGAAATTTTTGAAGGCCTTTAAAAAAGGATGTAGAAGTGAGGTCAGAATTCCTCACTATGGTGACCTTCCGGGATCGCCATAGGAAGTGAAGGCTCTTAACCTGGGAGTGCAGAGCTCTGTAAAAGGTGAGAGGAGCTGGAAACCATCAAGTGGTATGGAAGAAGGCAGGGAAGAGAGGCTGGGCACTGAACTGGCCTAAAGCTGGATAACAAGCTGGACCAGTCTTGCAGTGGGTGGAGGCAGACAGCTGGGTGCACAGAGCAGGAGGGAAAATGTGCCAGTGGCTTTGCAGGTTGTCTCTTTGGGCTAGACGTTGACTGCAAACTTGACTAAGGCTTTAGGGACATATTTTCAGGAAAAAATACGTTCCTTAGGGTGCATTTATAGAACAGAAATGGAGTACAATTAGTGTTAATTAGACCTGTGGAAGATAATGGTCTTCCTCTAAGTTGTTATATGTTTTGGAGTTATTTCCATAGAAGTTTCCTTCTCCCCCCTGATGCTAGTTTTCCACTGTGTTCCTGACTCCTGGCACCCAATCATTATCCCAGATAGGCAGAAATTAGTTGGAAAATGTGAATTGCTCTATGCATAAAATATCTTCAGCTAATAAATGCTGTCTTAAATGTCTTCCGTTTTATTTCTTTCTTCAGTTCATTTTAAGTGTCACTTCTTCAATACATCTTGACATTTAATATGAAGCATTTCATCTACTAGAAATACATCCGAGTTCTCAGCTCAAGAGTCCAATTAAGAAAATGCTCCCATGTGCCTGCATTTTCCTTTATTGAACGTCAAGTTCCCTGCAATATCATGTACAATGAAACTTTAAATTCAAGGCTTTTGTAAAAAAAGGAGTTCTAATCTAAAATATCACCTTGCCTCCTCATTGTGCTTCCCCGCTTTCAAAGATGAGATGCAACAATCTGTCTTCCAGTTACTAAATTGTTCAACTGTAGCTTAGTGCCTTTTTTTTTTACAGTTATTTGCATATGCATCACAAATGTATAAAGGTGTTGATATCCTCTTGCTTTAATGCTTAAGAGATTAAACAGGGTAATAGCAATTAAAAGTGTGATACTGCTTAGTGCATTTGTAAAAACTGTTTTTGTTGTCTGCTATTTTACTGTTCAAGGTTAAGTTGATAATGGTGTAAAAGACTGATGCTGAGCATTCATGAACAAAGATCAGGCTTTCTCCTCTGGATGATACTGTAATCCAAATTAGATACACAGCAAGAAAAAAAAATCTATGTTGTGTAAACACTGATGTCACAAACTGTTGGTTTTTCTAAAGCTGTTCAGGCCATTTCTCAGGAGCTGGTGGGTCCCATTTGTAGGGCTCTGCTTTGATAACCTGTCTTTGTGCTGCTGTGACTGTTCAGCACAAAGTCCTGAGGAACAAGAATGAAAACGCTGAAGTCTTTTGATCTGAGAGGGTCTCATTGTGGAGAAACTGCTGGTTGTATTTGACTGTAGCAAGCAGGTGAAGCAGCTGTGTTGTTAACAGGGGCTGAGGTGTTTCAGTCCCCTGGCCGTGCCGTGTCCTGCCCACAGAGCAGCTCTGTGCTGACACGGAGGGGAGGCCCTCGGTGTGTGACAATGAGCTGCACTGCCCCTGACGGAGGACACATGACACTGATCACTCCCACAGAGCAGCATGAAACTGTCTCCATTTTTTGTAGAAGATTTCTGTTAACGTTTTTCAGAGTGAGGATTTCTGTTTAATCTAGTACCTTAACAACTGCTTCATGTTATTTTATAGACTGTTACTCTGTTGGGAATATTGTGCTTTATACTGATCAAAAGCAAGCGTGTGTGACTTTTTATGGATGTATGAATGCAAAATTTTTCGGTAGAGGAATCTTTGTTTCCAGATGCATAAACCAGAAAGCATACTGCAGCCTCCTTCACATGCCTTTGATCCTTTGACCAGTGTAAACAAGAGGCAATTTACAGAAGGATGTCTTTGCACTTAAGAAGGAAGTGAAATAATGGTGTTTAGTTTATATGTAGCACCAAGTTTTATGAAGCTTAGATTCTGAAAAACATTCTGCAAACTTTATTTTTACTTCTTTAGTTGAATTCAAAAATTCATATTTAAATCCATATTGACTGCTGTTCACAAAGGTCGGATGTTTCAAGGCCACATCTGGGCACACAGTGTGGCCAGGGATTAATGGAGTTATTGTCTGGCTCTTGATTCCACTGAAGAACTGTAGCATACCAATGTCCAGGAAGAGAATCCTTCAGGAGAGGGTCACTCCCTGAGGCTCTGGTGCATTGCAATGGCACTTGTGTCTGCATTGCTCAGTCCTGGGGTGCCAGGCTTGAGTGGAGCTCTCTTACAGACAGACAGAGAAAAGGACATAACTGTGAGCAGCACCCCTTTGGTCTGTGGGCAGCCCTTGCCTCCCTCACAGCTCTGGCCTCATCAGCACTTTATTGCAGTCAAATTTTGCGGGGACGACAGTCATCTTTCAACAATTATAATTTTCCTCACATATTTAACTGCATTTTACCTATGTAATTTCTTAAATCACTTTTCACCCATTTTAATAGTGACTGAAAATTAAACATCATATGCTCAATAGCTATAAAATAAAACTCTAGAACTTATGTGAAAGATTTAAATTGTCTTTATTGAACTTCCACTACAACCTGTCTATTTTGTTATTTCTTGATGTGAAATTCACCCACCTATTCATATCTGAACCTTTCACTGTAGATTCACCAATTTACACCTCAAAAACAGAGTATTCAATTTGATATAAATCTGTGATAGTATATACAAAAACAAATAAAAAACAATTTAGTAAAACTTTAAAAATCATATTTCTCAAGAGCACAGTGTGCTGACTGTATATATCTGTATGTGTTCTTTCTATTAATTAAAATTATATTCCTTCCTGACGTTACAGTCATTATTCAAGTGAGGTGTATGAAATGACTACAGTTCCAAGCAAGCCTACTTTTCAAAAATTATGGTGATTTTATAATACTTGGACATGCTGAAGCCTTTCTAAGGAGTTTACCAGTTGCTTAGAGCTTTCAGTAATTTGGCTACAGGTAGACAACTTCACGGCACCAGAAGTTCAGACAGTGCGCAAACAGTCCAAAAACTGCAGTGATGGACATAACAGAGCAGTGCAGAGATCTCTTAGGGTATTCAATCCAGACAGAAATGAGTGCCAAATGAATTGGAATGGAATTTGATTTTACTTATTACTCTGTGAATGATAATGTCACTGAATAAAAGGCATTTTTCTTTCTGCAGGCCAACTGCATTTAGTGTATGTATGTTAGAGGTATTTTCACACACAGCAGCCGCTCTGTTGCCAGCTTGCACTCGGAAGGACGCTCGTTGGTGTTCCTCAGCAGTTCCCTGTGGTTGGGGTCCGTGCTTTGCTACCTGCTGGGCTGCTTCATGGAAAGCTTCTGTTTGGGAATGGTGTTAACTGTTGTTCCAGCCAGAATGAATAATTGATCTTGGAGGAGCCCTGCTTGTAGTACCTTGTTATATTTTGCAATAAGGAAAATGTCTGATCTGACACGTTGGCTACTTCCTATGGCTATGTTCTGTTGCTTTCCCATCGGCTTTCACCTGTACTGGGTGTTCCGTGCAGTTCTTGGGTATCTCAGGGGCTCTGCTCTCCCAGGTGAGGTGGAACGTTTGCATCCATGTCCCAAGTCTTGAATTTTCTTAGACTGGGAGATGGCTTCAGTTTCTGAGTATCTCTTTGCTTACGAGTCTGTCTGCTCAGACTGTAGACGAAGGTGGCTTTTACTGCCGTTTGTATGGAACTGTGAGAACAGTGTATTTGGAGGGGGGGGAAGGAAAAGTGAAATAAGTGTAAGTGAAGTCTATTGCACATTTGGGAGCCTTAGCTGATGGCCTGTGAAAACATAAAGTAAGAAAGCAGGTGAACTTGCCTTCCTGAGACCAAGCCATCTCTCCCCCTTGGACAGAAATTGGAGACAGACACAGGAGGTGGGAATTCTGTAGGAGGTGGCTGGGTGAGCACTAGAGCAAGATGATACAGCTTGATACCCTGAGCCTACAGGGCTTTTCAAGCACTGAGAATAAGATGCAGAGCTGTTGTGTTTGAGATTTTTTCCTTGCTTGTATGTGCTTAAGACTGTGTCAGACACACTTTCTTCTGATCCCACTCACCTCTGTAAGTATTTGTTCGCAGCAATGCTGCAGCTGTACTAAACCATTCTTCTCAATGAAATGAATGGAAGCTGGAAATATTGCATTATGTGTAGTCTGAACTACCTATTGTACTGGTGTTAGTGGTGCTGAGTGAGATTCAAGTCAAGGAGCAGTTTCTAACATTAAGTGCAGGGCCACAATATTTGTATTAGTGCCAATGTAGTGTTTTCAGGTATGTGCAGTACCATAGATCTTGATTTGTTTCTCACACACTAAAAAATATAGGAGCACTGAGGCACAGTTTCTCCTATTTTTTTCTAGCATGCAACACAAGATGGCTGACAGCAATTAGCCATTGTTAGTGTGCAGTGTAACTCATTAAATACCTAATAGAAAAAAAATATGGAAAAAACCAAACCAACCAAACAAAAAACACACCAGAGGAAAAATGACTGTAAGAAAAAAAATGCATGAACAATTCTAACTTGACAACAATTCAAGCATTGATAAAGTGTCTTGATTCTCATCCTTGCAGCTGTTTCTTTCTCTTCATTCAACAGTACATTGAGTAGTGGGCATCAATTGACAAAATAAATGATGCTGACTTGTGATTAATTTGAATCAGATTTACATTTGAAAAACAGCAAAATCTTTTGGGAAACTGGATGAAAGACTCAAGATCTAAACAGGCTTAAACTTAAAATAGAAGTAAATTTGTAAGTACTGGAATTTGACACTATAAAAAACCATTAATAAACTCCTGTTGTATGTAAGAAGAGTGATGCACATATTCAGCAGTACTGCATAAATTATTTTTCCTGTGAGTTTCATAGTACCTACCCTTTTAATTCTTTTCCATTGACTCCCAGTGAATTATCCAAAATGAAGTCCCAGGCTGTTAAATTTCTTCAGAATTCTGCTGTTGGTTTCCATGACTCAGGACTGTAGTGCGTGATTTGTGATTTTGATTTAGAGATAAAACAATCAGAGAGGACTTACAGTTTTCATTTTAGTCTCTTTAAAATTTTGCATTGGTTTTAATAGTTCCAATCCATCTGCAAGTCTGTGGAAATTGTTTCTAAAGTAAACTTGTTTGCCTGGAGCTTCTCTCACTTCTTTCCATTTTCATTCAAACAATTTATTTACCTTGACCTAAGATATCCGTTATTTCTGCAAGACACTGCTCTTGATGCTTCAAAGAAAAGGCTTTGTAGTAAATCTGTGAGAAAATAATTGGGTTTTGGAGTTTCATTTTTGGTTAAATACATAAAGCTGAAATATATTTCTGACTAAGCATTTCGTGTTCACTAGCACAATGCAATGACTAGAACCTACCAGCCTTCGAATAAATTTAATTCACATTGTGGTGTTGAGCCTTCTAGCTTGAATGTTTAGCACTCTGTAGCTACAAATATTATAAAGAAAAGGCCAAATTATGTCCTCATTCACATTTGGGAGATCTGTCTGATGTCAGGTAACTTGGAGTATGTAACTTGTGAAAGTACTGGCTTTCAGGGAGAGACAAAATGTAAACACAAACCTGCTTTTCAGTTTTTAATGGAGCAGCCAGACATGACAGAAATAGCGTTCCAACAAATCACTCTGGTAGAGCCATCTGGTGATACCATTACTGTTTAGGTTCAGGATTCCCCTCTCCCAAGGAAAATTAAAAATAAAAAGGAAAGTAAAAACCCTGTCACAATAAGGTTGGTGTGCAAGACTCACCTTTTCTGCAAAGCTTTCCCCAGTAACTGGAGCAGAAGAACAACCCTGCGGGGTGCTCAGGGCTGCAGACAGGCAACCAAAGCACGGAGCAAGGCAGAGATTGGATTGTCCCTCTTGGATGGATTTCACAGTCATGCGTGGTGGACTGTAACAGCAACTGCATTCAACAGCCATGGGAGATAAGAGGATTGATAATGAAACGGTAAAAGAGATTGCAAAAGTGTGCAGGCATTTAACATCACTGTCATCTGGTGTGAAAATATCAAATGGTCTAAGTAAAACAAAGACTTAACTCCCAAGAAATTATTGCTGTGATTTTTTGAACAGTGATTTAAGAGATATTTTCCATCCATAAACTCCAATCTCACAATGCTTACAGCATAAAACAACTTATGTGACAAATATAGGTAAATAACTACTTTGGAATGGTCTGTAATATTTGAGAAACCTAAGATACTGAGTTGAAAGTGGGCTGTCATTTGTCTACAAACAGGATAATTAATCCGTATTTCTCATCTAGAGCTCTGTACAAGATTTGCTTTTCAGACTGAAATTTTCAAGCACTGGCTGCATGTCTTTATGCTATTTTATACTTGCTCTATGTTGTGTTGTTTGAAATGTTTTGTTTTTTGTTTTCCGAGCAAAGTCAATAACTAAGAGACCAATATAAGACTTGATGTGCTTAAGGGAAATGGGCTGTCATTACTAAGTATGGGACTGTAGTTGGAAATAACTAGAAGGTGTATATCCTCAGTGTTATCTTCTTTGCTATTGCTGTTGTGAAGTCACATCAAAGAGTGACCTTTATACTTTTATCTGATGCACATTTGGGAGAAAACCATCTCTCATGCTGCTGTAAGGTAGGGAAGCTCATGATCCTGAGAGATACACAAAGGAAAATGCATGAGTTTCCTCTTGAGCCCTATAAGCACACCGCTGCTTTCCAGTGGATGCCATTGCAAGACAAACTGAATCATCTGGGTCAAAAATAAAGTGTTGAGAAGCCGGCAGTGCTGGAGCACAGCTTTTGATACATTCCTTTTTGCTGATTCTCTTCAGTAAACTGACAGGCTGAATCGATGCCTCGCACTTCACCGGCACTGCTCCAGCAGGACTGACAGCACTCCAGCTCTCAAGAAACTTCTAACACACCAAAAATAATAGTGAAAGGAATGTTAGTGATACCCTCTTGGGGAATCACTCCATGGAAAATAACATTAGTGAGCAGCAAGCCCGAGCGTGAGGCCGGGGCGTTCAGAGCTGGGCACAGTGGTGGCCATGCCTGCCCCTCTGTTCTTTGCCAGGAGCTTTTGGACAAGCTCAAGGAGGTTTGCTAAAAAGCCCCTTCTGCACAGAGTGGCACCAGAGCATTCTGAGTCACTGCAAGGCAGCAGGCCCTGTGCTGTCTGACATGGTTCTCGATAGACGGTACAAGGCCGGCTCACATTTTATGTCTCATCTCTGGGAAGTAAAGAGATAGAGACTTTTTATTGGCCATCTGGCATGGATAATAATTTCCTTTCTTGATGTCTGCATAAACTGTGGCCTAATTTAGTTTTGTCTCTGAAGTTGTGAGCCTGGGAATGCCTTTCCTTTATTAGGACCTTTTTCCTGATTTTGAATGAAAGTCTGTCTTCTTATCTTCAGAAAATAAGTTTAATTTTAGAATTTCATCCTAAATTTTGCTGTTCCTTCCTTTGAAGTCATTATACTCTTGAGCAGCTCAATCCTTTCTTATTTAGCCTTTTCCCATCTAGTAGTTTCTTATAATTCAATGAAGATTTTTATAGCTGTTTGAGGAATTTTGTGCATTCTTGAACTTACGTAGCAGAACACATTTCTCAGAAGATACCTTTTGAAGTCTTCCATCTGATCCGGTTTAGCATCTCCTTCTTCCTTTAATTACCTCTTTTCCTTTAAGCTAGCCATGGATTTTATTACCCACTCACTTTTATAAAGTTCTCTATCTCCAGCACTGAGTTTTCCTCTCCATGAAAGTTCTGAGGCAGGCTACAATGAGTGTTCCTTGCTGAATTAACATTTCACATCTAGTTTAGCCAAAATAATAGTTATGTCATTTCAAAACTCATGCAGGTAATGTCTCTTTAGAGTGAAACATAATCAAAAGCCCATACTGCCTGCAAGGAGCTGTTCCTGCAGCTCCTACCCTGGACGTATTTGTAGATTTAGAAGATGATGAAACTGGCAACCATCTAACTCAGCAGCAGGCAGTTTCCTTTCAGTTTGGATATGGGTTTGCTGAACAATGAGAAGCACCTTTGAAACATATTGTAACAGGAGTTTCCCTCTGTCCTTGTAGCAATAAAGCTTCTAATAAAGTGAAATAAGCATCCATGGATGGTAATTTTTTCCTTCCCATTAAAGTATTTAGGACCTTGTATTAATAAGTATCCATTTCTCATGCTATTTCATGCACTGACACCCAGGTGCACTCTATTTCCTTCCTTGAAAGCTATCTCAAAGGTGTAGTCATAGCTGTCATTTCAGATATAAATTTTCCCTGTAGGGAGACACAGAACTTTTCTGCCTGGCTTCAGAATTTCCCAGCAGGGAGGGGCTTTCTTGTGGCAGCCATGAGATGTTATTCAACAGCAAAAGGAAATTTGGAGTGTGGCACCCAGCTGAATAAAGGTGTTTCTACGCTCAGCACACTTGTCATCAATCATTTCCACAATCTACAGATTTATTTTTTTTATGCCCTGCTTCCTTCTTGCTACTTGAGCAAAGCATGCTTTGGCAAAAAGAAAACGACTGGATTCTGTTTTTTGTGCTTTGCCAGAAACTTTTGCTATGCTGTGACTCCCAAGAATAGAACCAAACAGAAAGTTACAAAGTCTACCCACAGAATGCTCGGATGTCATTTTCCCTGGAAGAGTCACACCTAAGGATATAAATTACTTTGTTCTTCTTTTCCTAGCATTTTTAAATAGTAATTTGACAGCTATAGTTTCTGATTAAACTAAGATAGTTATTAAAATTATCATCTGCATCATAGACTGTGAAATAAAGTGAAAAGCATTGCTCAGGCACAGCGGCCTAGAAAAAGTGATCCACATTCAGTTCTCTGTATTGGCAAAATATAAATGCAGAAATGTTGAATCTAAAGCCCACTAAAGGGATGTTTGGAGTGACCCTGAGGTCTAAGACTCCTTCAGTTTCAACAGATTCTCTGTGTTGGTGATATCATTGGTTTCTGCATGCCTTTAACTGTTTATTTTTGTTTTCTTTTATACACTTCATAACTCATTGCACCCAAATCTAACTGCACTTTTCTTCCATTGAGTACCAGAACATAGTTTCATTTCCAGGAGTCCTTTCATTTAAATCTTAAAAATTATATTTATTTCCTGCAGCCATCAATGGCATATTCAGGGATGGCATTCTGCTGATAGTTCCACAGGTAGTTCTGTTGCTTTTAATACTCAAAACATCTTAAAATCATTTGACTTTTTATTGACCTGTTGTGTCAAACCAGCCGCAGATCTTTACCTTGCTGCTTTCAACTAAGAAGAAAACCCTGCATGTGCTTCTTTATATTATTCTTGCTTGAATGCACAGTCTGTTTTCATATGAACCACCCTACTGGAGTACTTTTTATTTCTGTGGTTTGCTTTTGTATCAGCCTTGAGAAAACTGGGGATATTTTCAATATCAAAGAAGCACTTCCTTCTGTGTCTCTTTCCCTGGACGTGAGACTCACTTGTAATGCTGTAAACCAGGCAGGTACAGCCCTGTCAGGCTCAGCCAAATGAGGCACAGCAACAGCTCCCAGATGATCAGACAATTGGCCCACACATTTCAGACTTTACTCTTCATTTAGCAATTAAACAAATTGTTCGTGTTATCTGGTTCTAACTTGAGAAGCATATCAAATCAATATGTGTTCTTCTGTTAAATACATATTAGGTAAAAATAGCCCAGGTTAATACTGCAAAGTTTTATGACTTGCACCTTGTATTTTTAGATTATTATGGAATTGATTCATTGCAGCTAATTGCTTACATATGCTGTTGAACTGCTATGAAGTCTGTTTATTCCTACTCCCATCAACATGATAAGTGAGTAACTTCAATTTCCTGGCAAAAAGTTGGGTAGGAGAGATTTATTTAAAATTCTTTGTTTAGTCCTCTTCCTATGAAACAAGGAAACAATGTCAGTTATGAACAGGAGGTATTTTTTAGTAAGTATTTCACATTTATTTCTGTCAGATTTGTATGCACAGAAGAATGGAAGTGAACTTTTAAACCATTTCAGGCATTGGCCATAGTGTGGCTGTGGCAGACTAGAGAAACAGCAGGACTTCTATATGATATCTATTTCAAGCTTATCTATAACTAATATCAGTGTTTCTATATGATAAGTATTCCTCAAAAGGGAAATAACTGTGGATTTAATTTCAGGACTTATAAACCTAATTAAAACCACAAATCCCAACAGAGTACGTAGTTGCTGTAGTCTTTGATTTTCCCTTGAAAATGAGTTGTAATGTATTTCTTTTTATTACTAGTATATCAAAAGCATCATTCCAAAAAAACACCCAACAACCCAATGTCAGGTTAAGAATTTCATAATGCTAACAGTAGGTTTGTTGATCCAGAAAAAGAGGGGGTTTGTTACAAGTAATTTTACCTTAAGAATTAAAAGTCAGAATCAAAGACTTTCCCTTCTGGAAGGTATAAATATGAATATATTTGTGTGTGTGTTTTCATTTGGAGTAACTGATACATTTTTAAGGCTGTCAGGGACCCAAGATTATTTTTGCTAAGGGCATTTTTGCTCTCCTGCCAATCCCAGGAGCTCTGTGCAGTTGTTTGGTAAGCCTCACAATTCTGGTGAGTCTCCATTCCTGCTATTTGAAAGGAGAAAGTTCTTGGATCTTTCTTCCTTCCTTCACACTAAGACCTGGCCATCCCTTAAGTGACCATCTCAGTCAACTCACATGTAGAGTCTGCAGGAACTGTGAAGTGCACCCTCTGTTTCTGTGGCTTCCATAGTTTTAAGTAATATCTTTCAATCAGCAAAATCTTTGATATACCTGGTTTTAGAAGCAGGCCTTAAAGTAATTGTTGTACTTAATACTGTTGCTACTAATTACACAATCAGACCAACTAAATTTTAGAATTCTTGAAATAATAGATTAAGTTAATATACATGATTTCTTTTTAAGATGAGAGAAAAAAAAAGAGAAGTACAATGAGTACCTGACCTTTGTCGACTTTATCTGTTTGAAATTATCTACATCTAAAGAGAATCACCTCAGTTGCCTTTCCATGACGTGGCATTATGTGGTTCACTTGGGTGAAATCTTAAAAAACAGTCCTGCACAGAGGAGTTCTTTTGTTATGACAGCTGAGAGAAAGAGTAAACCAACCTCTGATGAAGAAAATGAATTTATTGATTATTCAGTAGTGCAACAGCAAGAATATATTTAGTCAGATGATAGCGAGCAGTACAGACTGCTAAACCAGACGTGTTTTTATATCGCTCATTCAAAGGCCAAGAGAGATGCACTGAATGTTTGCTTTTCTGATTTTATTTCTGTCTGCAAGCATTCTCCTAATCATTTATTGATGGGGTTTTTCCACATTTTCATGTCTTCTCATAAACTGCCAGTAGCATCTTAATTATAAACACCTTGGTTTTAATACTCAATAAAAGGAGGGATAATGCATGCATGAGTACTACTATCATTGGAAAGAGAGAGGCAAGATCACAAAACTGGACCCTCTGTGCTCTCTAAAACCATAAAATAAAATTGGTTCTTCCTGTTCAAGTAGAGCTTGAAGTCTAATGCGAGTAGAAATAAGATTGTCTTCCCATTGGATATACTGTGTATGTGTTCTTTCTTTTTTGGTGAGAAGGGCCAGTTATTCTCAAATCTGTAACTCCTTGGGACATAAGTTGATAAATAATTTGTTTGGAACACTTCTTCTCTATTGTCTTTATATTTCTTTATGTTGTGAAAAATTGTAGCTTTATAAGACAATTGAAGCCATCAGTTCCATTTGGATTGGCTGTAAAATCCAACTACCTGTCATTTGAGGGGTTGGTTTGTAGATGTATTCTTGTTTTGATGCCAGGAAAGACTGTAGAACAATCATTTATTTGACTATTCATAATGAGGAAGTGGGAAAAGTGACAGGTTTTGGGCCAGAAGGACAATATTTGTCCTTATTTCTACCTGCTGTGACTTCTGTTCCTCTTGCCTTCATGAGCTGCAGGAAAATCCTTTTTAAAGAACTGGTGGTTAAAGTGCATTAAGTATTTTAATAGTCTGAGGAGGTAGTTTGATAGTGCATAATGCAAACTTGCCCCGTAGACCAATATATTTCAAAGACAACAAATTCATTAATGCAATAAATGAATCTGCTTCTAGAGACATGGATAGCACAGCATGTTGCTTTTAAAGGATATTCATTCTGGTGTTCTATCTTTGACAATTATTTTAAGAACTGCCAGTTTCTTTAGTACTACATTTAATACACCTTAACTCCAAGAGATGAAATCTCTTACTGGAATTCTCACCCCCAGTCCTGGTCTCCATGGATCATTTGTCCTTTTTGTGTCTTTGAAATAGTATGTGAATTATGGTAGCAAAGAATATAGAAGCTTTATGCAGAGATGTAACATTCTGAAATGATATCACCTCTTCAATAACTTTTTTGAAAATAAAATTCATCATAGTAGGGTGTTACAAGACACTTTCAAATTTTGTATTTGAGAAATGAGAATTGCTTGTGGCACAGGTTTAAAAAAAAAAAAAAGTGAAGAAGAGAGAAACCCTCTACATTAGTAAAGCTGGAAACAGATCAGAGAAGAGGGAAATGAAAGCACAAAGTCAATGAATGAGCAGCTAAACTTTAAAAAAAAAACAACAAAACAAAACAAAACAAAAAAAACCCTAAATTAAACTACAAGGAACCATGTAAATCTAAAGCCATGAGAATATTCATGAAAGCAAAATACTACCTTGGACCAAAGGACTAAAATGATGAGTAAGCAGACAGAGCAGAGACATGGCAGTTTCAAATGGTTTCTTTAGAAAGGGGCGAAAAGTCATATTCCTTACTGCTCTGCATGCTCAAAATGAGATTTAGGTTATGGAGCAGATGGAATCTGTGTCTGTGAAGTACAAAAAGGAGAAAGTATGGAGGGTCTGGAGTAGAAACAATTATCCCACTGGGAGAAAGATAAGTGTGTGCATAGTCATTGTATGTCACTTCCACAGAGAACTCTCATCCGTTACCTCTGGGTAGGACGAGCATCCAAGCAGACAGCTGATAAGATTTATTTCACTTTCTATTTCAACAAATAGGGGAGAAAGTAACATTGTTTGGTTTTTTTTTCTGCCTGAAGTATTGCATTATGCTCTTAACATTTGTTTTCTCTGTTGATTTTGATGCACTTGTCAAATTGCAAGAGACTGCAAATGTTTCTGTTTGAGATCCTGCTTATCAAAATGATCAGTCAGAAGAGTTGATTCGAGAGAGAATTAAATAAAAGGCCTTTGTCATTGTAGTTCTAAGACCAAACCGCAGTACATGAAAAGTTTCCCTTGAGAGCTCCTCATTGCATTTCCCTTTCATTGAGAATTAAGTAGCATGGTCTGCTTGCAACTTGTATGAGACTGTGTGCTGGAAATGGCTGTTTCTTGCTGAGTGTTGTTCAGGTACCTTGAAATTACAAACATGCTTTGGTCAAAAGATAATATGCTCTTTTTTTTTTTTTTTAATTCAGGTAATTGGCAACAAGCACTTATCAGTGTTCATTTTATTGAACAATTGAGTTACATATGCAAACTTGTCCTATTGTTAATTCAATATTGTTTTTGCACTTCTTGTAGATTAATCTCTTCTGTACTAATACTAGCATACCCTTTGGGCATCTACTGTTCATCTGTTGTTACTAAAATTAAAATATCAAACATCTTTTCAAAAAGTATTACCTTTCTGCAATGTGATAAAAAAGGGGTTAAGAATTTCATTTAGTTTGGGTGCAACACTGTGATTGGCAGGGGAGGTGAGCTACCTGAAGGGATGTATTATCCATGTGAAACTGCTTGGCTGAAACTGCAGTCTGGAATTTAAAACTCCAGAAAACACACTTTTCCTCTCAGTGGTAATGAACCCTGAGCCATGCAATGTCCCAGGGGTGTGATTATCCCAGAAAAACTATTTCCCCACTTACGTCTTGTTGCATAAATAATCATCTCTTTGATGCAAAGTGTAACTGTGGGAATGATGTAAGATAAATATGTTCTCCAGCAGTCTGACTTGCAAAGGAATAAATAAATCTGTTGATACTTAGAGTGCTTAAACCACTTCCTCTGGCTTTTAGGAAGCTGTAAGCATTCTAGCCATACAAAAATAATCTACATTTCATCAATAAGAAATCAGCTGGTTTTCTTTGTTTTATTGTTTCTCATGCTGTTTTTTCTTTTTTTTTTTTTTTTTTTTTTTACTAAGTCTTTACAATCAAAGCACTTGTTAATACTGCCAACATTGAGCCTCTAAGCTTTACCTCTTATCACTGTACTCAAAAAAAAAAGTATTGTCCTGAATATGTTAACGCCTAACACTGTCAAAAACATTAGTACTATAAGTACCATTCTGAGATAAAGTACATTCCTTGGGTAGACTTCATCTCATTTTGCTGTTTCCAAACCAACTGGTTTAAGGCAGGATTGAGTTCCCATCGACTGCAGTACCCTGTTTGCTCTGGAGGAGACAATCCTCTGATGAAATGCAAGAGGTGACCAAGGCTCTTGTCATGCCACTTCACAGGGATAAATTCCAGCTGTTAGGAGCTTGGAGAGAAATGGCTTCTGCAGATCAGTTCTAAGCCTAGAGATCAAAAGTTAGTGATTGTGAGAAGAAATTTAGAAGTGAAAGGATGTAGCCTTTAAATAGGCTGCACTTTGTAATTTTATAGATTAATATTAATCCTCAAACCAGTTACAAAGGTGTTTGAGCCCATAATGAAATCACATCCCTGCTAAGGAATATCTCATCACCTCTCTGACTCCTCCAGTAGCAACCATTGTTTACAGTTTCATATGTCTCTGTTCTGCCTTTCCAGGATTGTTTAAATACCAAATAAAACACACAACAAATATCACATTTCCTCTCAGCTGTAAGGGTTTGGGTTCTGTCATTAATGTCAAGCTCGAAGATAACCTGGGCTGCCTTCCCAAGGGGACTTGCAGGAGCACTTTCACAGCAGCTGCCCTGTGGTCTTCAAGTTTGTTCTGTCTCATAACACATAGTGACCAATCTTTGCTATTTCTCATTTGCTGTATTCTCTAAGTCTTTCTTCTTAGACCCCCATAACCAAGATATTCTGTCTATATTTTTATAGTAAAATCAAGCTGGTTACATCCCAGAAAGACAAACAATGCTTAAAGAGACCTTGAAATTGTTCACACAAATGTAAGTCAGCAGCTTATTCTTAGGAAAATAAACCAATTTGAGGAGAAAACTAAAAGGCTTCAGGATAAATGGTTGACAGTGAAAGCTTTCCCTGTGTGTATTGTATTTAGCAAAAGTCTTGGGAACAATATACTGATATAAGCACAGCTAAAATATGGCATACATTTTAATATATATCCCTATGATATTATAGAGGTTTGTTCGCAGTTGTGATGCTGCAGCATCCAGTTTTGCAGCTAACAGAAAATACTAGTAGAATTATAATGTTATTGATCATTTTACAATTGCACTTGATTATCTTAAGTGTCTTTTACACCCAAAATTATTCTACGATTCTATATTTTTCAAGTGATACCACATATAAGACACTTGTAGTATCCCTGTTTGTTTTAAAATTAATATTAAAACTTGGTTATAAAATGGAGGGAAAAATGTTTATGGAAAGAAAAAGTGTGGCTTTACTTGAAAAATTAAACCAAAACTGAATCGTACAGTGTTGTCTGTGTGTCCTGTCCTAGCTAGCAGGTGATAAGAGGCAGGGAGCCATGGCAGAGGAATGAGAATCTCAAGGCTGAAAATTAAAGGCAGGGGTAGAAACAGACAAAAGGACCAGGAGGTCTGTAGACAACAAATAACTTACTAGTAGGCTACAAAATTACCCAGGCAGAATAATGATGACAGGTGTGCTGAGAGTTTACAGAACATGGGAAGTTCTAGGCTAAGGGGGAACTGAATGGTTGTGGTAGCACAGCTGGAGCTCTGATTTTCCCAGAACTGTGGAAGAAGTTTGGAAGGACAGTGATACTTTGGAGAAGTCCAGTTCAGCAGCTTTGATGACCAAAATTAATTGGAAAGCGTCTTGGCAAATTTTGCATAGTGGAGAGGTGGGAGAAACATGCAGTAGGGACAGTAAGTGTATGGAGAAAGTCAGGAGAGTATTTAGCAGTGGCAGGAAAGGCAGATGGGGTGACTGGAAGAGCAGATGGTGGCAGTGAGGGAGAGCAGAGCGAGTTCCAAGTCTGAAACTGTAGCCTCACACTGGTTCCTCTGACTTCTTTGGTTTTTCTTTATGTTCAAGGAATTTTCTTCATGTTCAAAAATTCACCTCCTACGCCCCACTGGAAAGGAAAGCATCCCCCTGCACTGTAAGAACCCGGTGTGCCAAGAGCTGCAGCTGTCCGGCTGGTTGGGAATCACGGGTGCCCTTCCAACACACTGCCTGCTAGTGAGCTGGAAGGGACAGGAACAGTCATGAGAGCTGTGCCCAGGTGTGCAAGACAGAAAAGAGATTTCCAGTGCCATCTCCAAAGTGTCCAAGTGATGGAATCCAGGTCTGGAGGTCTAAAGGGGGAAGGAAACTGACCAGGCCTTTATTCATACCACATATGAATAAATGTTCTTTATACATTGCAAATGTATTTTTGATTCAACCTTATAGATCAGTAGTGGTATTTCAAAAGCACATCGAAAGATCTTAGAGTTATAATGTTTCTTACCCAAATCCCTTTTTCTTATAAGTGAAAGTAGCCATGGTGTGTTTAGGGGGAAATACTTGGACATCTATTGTTAAGCCAGACCAACAGCCACCACATGTCTAAAGTGTTCTCCACATTTTGTGTTGCCAGCAAAACTCATAGTTTCTGTAGATTTTTCCCAATCCTTACAAATCCCTGAGTCCCAAACACCTCACTGTAATGGCTAAAATATACTTGCATAATTACTTTGTTGTTTTGAAATAATTCAAAAGTATGTTTAAAGGATCATCAATCATACTGGTAAATAACACTAGACATAACATTTTCTTGGAGGAGTTACTTTTTTCAACATAAATTCACTGAGAGCTCTAGCATCACTTTCTACTTTACAGCAGATTTATTCTGAGTATAAAAATTTCAGATAAACCCACCTTTTAACCTTTGAGAAATGGGATTTAAGCCACCCAGTCTTCTTTTACCAATGTCACCAGTATTTGCCAAGGGGTGTAGGACATCCATTAAAGAAGATGAAAGATACTGTCATATATTTGAAGTAGCTATTTTTATCTTTGTCCAACAAAAATATGTGTTTCTAAGCAAGCTGAATTTGTAAAAGTGAGGCACCATCTATTGTGTTCTTTTGTAACCAAGCACAGTCTGCTCTAGGAAAAAACATTCCTTCTCATCCCCTCAGATAAATAATTTGATTTCAAGCTGTCTGTCTTTAAATATTTGCTTCACGGATCCCATGCAAAGTGATAGTATGAGAGGAGTTCCTGTTTTGGCAGGCATACCGGCTCTTTATTTAAGAGAACTGCTTTGCAGGTGTGTATCTTTTTACACACAGTTGTCTTCATGATGCTTCTTTTGAATTCTCTGGTCCTGGAATCTGTGTTTCTGCTTCCACACTCTCTACAGACCTTGTTTATCACGAGTACTTGTTATTGGTGCTCACAAAGATGGTGTTTTCCTCATGTCAGTGGCAAAGTTACTATTTCAGGTGTGCACAGTCTATTCTCTAGAATAATATGATTGCTAAAATTAAAGCCTTTGACGTGGAAGGCACTGCAGTATGAGCAGAAGGGTTTGGAAGAGGGAGCAAAATCAACAACAAGGGAGGAAAGTTATTCTGACAGCGAGACATCTCATATGTCAGCAAACCAGAAGGAGAGGAAAGTGTAGCTTTGAGAAGCCAAGGGACCAGCAGGGTACCACATTTGGTGTGTGAGATGACAGGGTTTAGCACGAGGGGTGGTGAGGAAAATGGTTGGACTTGGAGATACTGTAGAGGAAGAATTGCCTGAATTTGCTAACAGCTTGTATGTTATGACAGAAATAAACTGTTGTAATTTTTTTTCTTCTTTTTTTTTTTCTTTTTTCTTTACAATTGGAGTGGGCACATGTACATTTCATATGGTGTTTGCTGTCAACTTTGTCTTCTCAGCTAGCATCTTAGCATGTAAGCAATGATTTCTTCCCCATTTAACATCCTCTTATCTTAAATATCCTGCTTTTATTCCTGCCTTATAGAGAAGGGTGAAAGAAAGCAAGAGAAACCTCACTTCTTTGTTTCAAATTCTTCGTGTAAGTATGTGGAAAGCTGTAAGAAGTGGGACGAAAAGGAAGATAATAATTTATGGGGAAGAAATGAGACAATGAGAGCACACCTTGATATCTTTCGGGCAAATAGGCAACCTGACAAACAGTTGCATCACACAAGCTGTACAAACATTAAAGATGAAGTTTTTTCTACTTATAAATAAGTTTTTCCTGTAGGCTGTTTTTCTTTTTTCTTTTTTTTTTTTTTTTTTTGTTTTTTTTTTTTTTGGGTTTTTTTTTTTTTTTTTTTTTTTTTTTTTTTTTTTTTTTTTTGGGTTGTTTTTTGTTGGTTTTGTTTTTGTTTTGTTTTTTATTGCTTCTAAAATTCTGTGTCATTTTAGGAAGAGTAAACAAGACCTCAGAATTTTATATCGAGTTCTTACTTTCAGTTTGCTTTTACCTCTTGGAAATCTATTTGACTGAATTTTTTAGGACACTGGTTCAGAAATAGCTAACTTTTTCAAAAAAGCTGTTTGTCTCATGCTTATGATTGGAATTACTCAAGTGTATGCCAGGGGTTTCTATCAGACGGTGCCTAACAAGCAGCATTTTCCCAAAACTTCTAGGAAGGATTATGAGTATCAATTCTCATCCCTTGAAAAGCTAATAGAGAGGTTATTGATTTGTTTAGGGAATTGTGCACCAACCTTCCCTTGTACCTAATGCTAAATAATGAGGTAATTTGCAAATGGCCACTAATATAAGGAAGCTGTAAGGCAATTATTATATATTACCATATGCCTCTTCTGCAGATTTGAAGATCTGGTTCCTGCAGTTGCCTCCTGCAGTTGCAAGTAATTTCTTGCCTAAACTCTGTTTCTTAACTGTTTGGCATGATTTTCAGAAGTATGGCTACAAGAATGTAAGCCATTCTATCAATTTGATTTGTTCGAGTAATGCCAACAGCAGAGGAATAATCAGTAAATAATCACTTGATCGCTGTAGGTGCTCATCTCCATGTGAGGCTGTTGTACAAGAAAATTGGCAAGTACACTCCAGCAGCTCTTCAGCAATTCTTCATTGGTGCTGTTCTGTGGTTGTGGTGAATTAGGATAAGTTGACACACTTGCAGAATAATTAGCTGCTCTGGCTGAGGCAGTAGCATAAAAAAGAAGGTTAAACCAGTTCCATCTCTGTTACAAGTTGTCATATTAATCCATAACATTTTTCAGCATAACCCACTTGAATTTGACCTTGCATAAATATTACGGCAATTAAATTTTACACACACAAAAGAAGTATTGAATCTGCATTTATAATAAGTACATTTAATAGAGGAGAAAATTAGGTTACATTTGATTTCTGATAGTGAAATATTTATCAGAGCATACAACAGTTTTTAAAGATAGAGAAATAAGCTTCTAATCCTCCAAAAATGGGCGAAAATTATAGAAAGCTTAATTTTCCACCTAACACAAGTACGATATACTCAGAGGGTGTAATTTCCTTTCCTTTCGATTATTTATATATAAGTTTACAATTATTTTCAGACAAAGAAATTTTAAGGTTAGGGTAATAGGTGTCTCATATGTAAGAATAACTTCTGGAGAACTCAGTTCCTTTACCATAAGAAATAGCTAGTCACTCTCTGAGGTGATATGAGCTTCCATGAGCTCTGTTCTCTCAGCTCCAGGGTCACATGATCCTTAGCACAACCTATAGGGACAAAATTAGGAAAAAATCATCTGTTTTCCAGCCTCATTTAGCCCAAAAGTTAGGAGCGTTCCCTGATGCTTGGGAAGTTTGGGCTTCACGATGCCTCTAAGGTCTCGGAGAGCAGACTCCTCTGAAGGTTTGCTCCTTCCATGCTGTGACCTGGTTTCTGTCTGGCACAACATGGCATAGTGTCACAACAGTGGCATATGCTAGAAAGACATCCAGAATTCATCCCAGGCCTCTGCAGTCACGCATTTTGCCCTTGCTCATTTTGGTTTCTCTTTTAACAACATATGCCATTTAGGAACATCATGGGCTGTGAAATTCAGGATCCCTGTTTGGGCAAGTTTAATTCACTGTTTCAAAGAACTGTAATCTGGTAGAAGATGTCTTTTTTTAAGCATATCCTTTGGGTGGCAAAATTAGGAAATTAATTTTTCCACCACATTCTCAAGATAACAGACTGGATACTCAATTTACCTCTGCTCCCAAATCTGCAGAGTCCTGCACCACGAGTGCTATCACCTGCATAAGATGGATGCCTTTCCCTTTGCAGTTGTGCTGCCATGGCCATGTGTCTCCTCTGGTGAGTCCTCCTCAATGATCCCACATTGCTGGTGGTCAAAGGCATTCCCATGGCAGGACACCCACAAACCCCAATATCAGTGATTGCTTGGGGAGGTGACAGCCCAGCAGTGGCAAGACCAACCAGTCCCTCCTCTCTCATGCCCTCTCCTATGTCACTGAGATTTTCCTCTAGGGAAGTTGTTGCACAGAGGGCAACAGCCCTTGGACAAAGCCTGTTGTGGTCACACCAACAGCTCATAAGCAAAATCAATGAGAAAGGGCTTTGAGCAGGTCCCATGAAACTCCAGTAACCCTGTGTGGCTCCTGTGGCCATTTGAAAATTAACCCATCATTTTACATACCTGATCGAGCTTTTCTGGAGTTTGTTTTAAATCAGTAAGCTGATTTTTAGCTTTTTAAGGAATGAGAGTTGGAAAAGATTTAAGCTGAAGTATTCATTCACTCAGAGCAAGTAGTAATGTGCACTGTGGTTGGCCGAGACTGGCTGCCTCAGTCTCCTCAGGAAGGTGGGTCAGTCCAGTTACTGTTTCCCAATGGGCACTGAGCTCTGCAGAGACTGTCAGCAAACTCTTTGGCACACAGGACACAATTCAATGCACATAAAAAACTATCACATGGCTTTGTATCACTAAGCTTATTTTCATTCTCATTTATTCTGTAGTTCCAGACATGGGGAAAGGTAGGATTTAGGCAGAAGGTTATGTCTTAGGAGACCTTGAACATGTCACTCAGGAGAAGGAACTGAATTGAAGCTCTGGAAACTTTCATTCAGCCATTGCCTGACAGGGAAGTGTCAGGGTTTTTATAGGTGCTGGATATTGACACAACATCTCAGACTCAGGAATTTCATATATTTTTTGCTGTATATATCTGCTTGAGCTCAGTTCTTCCCTTGCCTGAGTACCTTGGCAAATATTCCTTGTATAAGTCAGTCAGGTCCTGAGAGGTTTGATCTGATGCCTTTGAAAGCAGTGATACAGTGGCCTGCTCAGAGCACTGTGTTGTACAGCTGGGACCAAGCTGGAGGCACAGGTACTCAACTTCTGCCTTTGCTTTTCACATGAAACAGTCACCGAGTGACATTGAATAAAAACCAAGATCCTCCCCAACATGAGACTAAACCTTGGATTATAGATCTGTGTTTGCCCTCATGCTCTCTTTCACTGGTCAAAAAATTTTCTGCACAATGAAGTCGCTTCATTGGCTTGATGGAAATCAGTCCCTTCCTTTTCCCAGCTGCAGTCTATGATCTCTGAGTTAGATTAGTTGCGTGAGCAGAAAACCTTCACTCCCATCCCTTTTGGCAGAAGAGGGGAGGGTTTGGCTCCAAGACACCATTTTCTGAGAGGGGAGTGTAATCAATCAAGTCTTCCTTGAAAAGAGGAGTGGGGCAGCAGCTGTGAGTAACCACTTCCTCCAGGTGTTCATAGGTTTGAGTTACTCCCAAGCAAGTCCATCAGACTCCCAGGAGCAGACATGGCATTAGCCAGTGACTGGCCAAGGGAAGTGCTGAGTTTCAATTTGTTCCTCTATAGGCAGCTCCTTGCCAGTAGTGCTGAACTGAAATACCTGAAGTCCCATACTCTGGAATACCTGAGTGTTCCAGGGGGATGGTTAAACCAGAACTGGGAGGCCCAAATGGGCCAAAAAAGAAATCACTCCATTATTGGGCAGTGTGGCTTCCTCTGTGCTTCCACCCTTCATTTCTTCCACCTGAAATGTGGTATTATCATTCTTCTTACAGCGTTTGTATTAAAGTGGGAGTTTTTCAGAATCATTGCTTTGTTACTTCTATATACAATTCCTATGTTCCAGTGAGGGCCTCTGGGCTGTTCTATATTATGAATGAAAATAAATATAAGAAAGCAAAAAGCTTAGTCTTCCCAGGCTTGTGACTGTCTGTATGCTAAGAAATTGTAAAGTTACCATAGTGTCATTCACTTATTGCGCATTCAACAAGGACAAAAGTGATCTACAGTCTTGTGCTTTTCCATTCTAAGTAGGTTACACAAAATATCCTGCAAAAGAGGATGTTTTTAATAATTCCCTTATGAGAGAGCTCCATAGAGGAAAACGTACTTTCTAGTTTGAAGTTTCTGGATTGAGAGGTCTCTTTATGATCCTTGATTTTGCAGTAATAAAACCTGAGAGCTGTTTTCTATCCTTTCATTTACACGTTTTTGTCATGCACAGCATGATGCTTACGAACTGGACCATAGTCACAGTTAGAACTCCTGTGGGGAAGATAAATGCCCATTTTCCTAATAATAATAATGCCTTTTCTGGCTTCCAGAAAACTCATCTCCCAGCAACTACAGTGCTTCCTATTATCTGGGTAACAACATATGCTTTTCAGCTGAATACATAAGGTATATGGAGAAATAGAAAAATCCAAAGTAGTCCAATAGCGCTCATATACTTGTGTTCTCAATGGCTTTTTAGCTGAATCTTCCTCATTTATAGATCCATGAAATAATGAGCAAATTATGAGCTGAAAATATTTTATTTCTTTCAGCAGTGAGCAGGGTTTGAGACGTGTGTCTTGGGAAGTGTGGGAGATTTGGAAATAATATGAAGACATGTTACATCTGCTAACTGAATGGAGCAGAAAACAGCCTTGAAGTGTCAGGGATGGGAATGGATCTGCCTCTGAGCTCTGGAAAGTACCCAGAGACAGGTCCAAAAGAGTTACATTCTTTTCCTGGAGGCTATAACATCTCCTGGTTGAAGGCACTTCTAAATATTCTAAACGTCATGTAAAGAGACTAACTTGTTAAAAGACAGAATAAGATCAGTCATAGCCCAGGAAGAGCTAGGATGTTGTGATAATAGACATTGTACAAGGGTTTTTTACAGCTACTGGGGTGCCATGAGTGAGACAGTTCCTGCCTAATGTTCAATCTAATACTTTAAACAGAAAGAAAAAAAAAAAAGGGAGTTATCCTTTGAGAAGGGCATAATAATTCAATTGTTACCTCTAAAAGAGCAGAGCCTCAGATACTGAAGAAAGAAAAATGTCCTAAGGCATTCCAGTATGCAGAAACCAAGAACTGCACAATAGTGAGCAAACTACGAGCAAAGAGCAGCTGCTCTTATTTGGTATGTAAGGTAAAATATATAGGACCTTCTTTAGGCTCAGTTATCATATATTCCTCTTTTCTTAGGTTGCTCTTTCTTCTGCTCTTACTCTTCTAAGTCTTTTGACATGCAGAAGGAGATAAGTGAGCCAAACTCTGTCTGGTCTGGTCTTTGCATTAGGGTCCATGCCCCAGGTCATGGCTGAATTCTACCAAATGTAATCCAGAAGGGTTGTATTGTGCAGTCTAGGTTACATCTCTCTTGTGACAGTGGAGAAAAAGTCAGCCCAGATACCTCCATGGAAAAAAAAAAAAAAGAAAAAAACAAAACAGAACAAAACAAATCCCAATTAAGGAACAGCACCTGAACATCAAAATTAGAGCATGTAGATGAAAAACTGATGGATGTATGACATTCTCTGAGCTGAGTACTTTTGATATAAATGCATTTTTACCATTTCTACTAGAAACAAGAAATGTGGGTGATTACTTTGTCCTGTGAATTTTCAGTTCCCTGGTAAATTGGCAAATTTAAGATACACTAGTAATTGTTGATTCTTTCACATATTGCACCTTTCCAGGCCACAAAATCCCTTCACTGCAATTGTGTTTTAACTGCAAATTCATCCACTATGATACACAAGATTTTTTTTGTTTGTTTTATTATTTAAAATGAGTGAGTGCATTGGCTGTTTTAATCTTTTTATATATGTGTGTATATATATATATTCTTCATTATGCAGAGAAGTCTGAATATGCTCAAATAGACAAAAAGTATCCTTTTGTTTCTGTGCACATATGCAGAAAGAAACAAGCAATATTTGACTTAATTGGCCCTTCTGCTCTGTTTGTAAAACACAAATGTGTGCATTCCCAAATACTGTACTGTGGGCCCAATCTCTCATTTAAAAACTAGTGTGAAAAGGTACCAGCAGTCTAAAGCCACAGGAATACCTCATCCAAGTATTCCCATGCCTGTTGGTTTAGTTGTCATTTGAGAGGAGTGCATGTGGACCACACAGGAAAGGAGAACAGTCCAGGCACTTGTGTGCAATGAAAGCTCAGCGTCACTTTGTACCCAGCCAGGTTGATCTTCCCCATTGCAACGGATGAGCATGGCGTGTTTCCCAAAACCTGCTGCACAGATCAGTCAGCAGACGTTGCTCTGAGTTGTGGTATTGTCATTCTCAAGAACTTTTAGCTGTGCTCGTTAAAATTCCCGGTGTTCCTCAGATGTTTGGTGTGGAGCAAAGAGGTGTTACCGGAGAGAGCTCCATGAAAGGCTTCTAACAACGGGTACCATGCAGGGCCAGGAATTTTGCTGCCACTTGCTGTGCTGTGAGCATTGCCTGCCCAATTTCTTGGTCACATTGTCTACCATTTCATGGTTTATTTTTAATGGAAGCTATTTAGCCTTTTCTAATGAACTAGGCAGCAAACCTTGCCCTCCTTGCACACTTACAGGGGAACAGAGTTGCTTTGCAGAAAGGTAGTGTTTAGTGGATAACTGTGAGCACAGCAAACACTGAGGCTTCCCATATCTATCTATATGTCTCACATTGAGGCTTTGTATATATCTATATACGTGTATAACATATCATCAATCCGTTTTTAATTTTTGCCTTAATGAAAAAATGGAATTTTTTGTCACTTCTAAATTCATAGGGTTATAAACCAATTAAGCTTGCTTTCCTAATATTCTTACTAGATGCTTCTGCATTAATTTCTTTTAAATTTTAGGTGATACTGACCCTAGCAAGTGTAAAAATGATGCCTATAAATAGTGGAAAGCTGCTAAAACTCATCAGTATTTCAGTTTTCACTAAAAGCGACACACACTTCTGTCTTAGCATTTGCACATTGACTGTTCAAAGAGCCAATTCAAAATCTTATCCTGATAAATATTTTCCAGGGATAGAAACGCGTTGGGAAAATAGCAAACATATGTTAGCACTGAGAGTAAGCAGTTCAGCAATGTTTTCTTCTGTGTGTTTTGGTGCCTATGTAAGCTATTGCAAGGTTAATTTTAGAAACTCTAGCCCAGCAACAGACACTTAGGAACAGAATGATGAACTGCAAGCAGCAAAGATTTTAACTGCAGACTATAGCTTAATTTTCTTATTTATAGCTCCCTTCACTTTGTTATGTTTTATGAAACATGTGTCTTCTCCAAGAGTGTGCTTGCTCTGTGCTTTCCTGACCAGTGGACCTTTCTTCAGATTATATCATGATAGTTATCTTCAAAGACTGGATTTATAAAAAGACAAATCACTAACACTTGACTTTAGATTTTAAATGCCATGCAAATATTATTAGAAGCAATTATAATTTTATTTAACTTCTAGATATGTTGACTTTGGGTTTACTTTTTAATAAACGTACAGTTGTTTTAGGAGAAAGCTCCAGGCAAACACAAAGAAATACAAACATTTGTGTTGTATCTTACAGGGAAATGACAAAGTTTAAAGATTCAAATGTACCACACATTTTAACAGTCAAAAATCTGATAGCATTAGTTGTTTGCTGAGGTTCCATCTTAGGTGGATAGACTAACAGCAGGTGTCAATTGCTGCAGCTCTAATGGTTCCCCAAAATGGGAACCAGAGCTTTGCTTTTCATTGTGTTTGACTGAATAACAACCTTGTGTAGGGACACGCTCTTACAGTTTTTTCTCTCTTCTTTCACAAACCAAACTATCCTTCATTGAAAAAAGAAATATTTTTGTTATTATTAGCAAAATAAACCAAAAAAGCACAAAAATACATTTTCAGACCAAAGAAAAGGCTGTTTTCTGAGATTTTTTAAACCCAATTTTGCAAAACCTAAAAAAAAAATTAATATTTGACATTTTAAAAAAAAAGTTTTATTTTATTTGTGTGGTATTCTGATATTAAAATAATATTTTGGCTAATAGTTATCTGTAGCACAATAAAATAAAATTAACAATATAATTGAAACAAACTGAAAAAGACCATAATTACTGGCTACCATTCATTTTGATTGAATTTCTAATTTCTACTTAAATTCAATTTATTGTATTCTTCCAATATTTCTTTTTTTTTTTTTTTTTCACCTTTTTTGGAGTGGGAAATGTCCTAATAAGACAAAAACATTTACAGAAGATGAAAAGAAGTTCTTATTCCCATCTGTTTTCTCTATTGACTTCAAGATCAAAGTCCCATAAGAGAGCCAAACTCAAAGAAGAAATGTGGAATTCGAACTTTAATGTATGCTCACCCCAAGATGTACCGTGTTTAGTGCAGAATGAGATTAGGGGATTGAAAACTATTTCTAGGTGCCTTTTTTTTATTTCCATATTGATTCTTTTGGCAGAAAGTCTTTCAATTTACATCTTTCTTATTTAGACTTAAAATAAAAAGGCAAGAGCAAAGAGATATTTCTTTCCCTTCTACTCTGCTTTATACAAAGCCTCTTTTGCCTTTCTGCTTCATTTCCTTCACAGTGTCCTTAACTCTTTATTGCTTTTAATGCCATTATTATGAATCACTCCTTTCATGTTCAGCGTGCACAGTCATTTTAATACAGATGTAATTGTAAGGTGCAAAATGTAAATCCTCATAATATGCCAGAAGACAAACGTGTCAAAGTCCCTTTGTCATACTGACAGGTTATAAAACCAGACTGGCTCATTTTAATCAGGTTTAAATTTTAATGATATAAGCAAAACTCAGACTAAAATAGCTATCTCTTTGTTATTATTTCAGATCACTGCCACAAACGAGAAACGTTTTATCATTTATTCATTGAACACATCATTCAGAGCTATCTCCATCCTAGAATCTCTTCTGGAGAATGTGTTTTAAATCCTTAAAGATTTTGCAGAGCTGATATCACTGTTTGGTGGCTAGTTGTCACGCTTTCTTATAGTACCTTTGCCTTTTCATCTTTCTCATTCCTCAGGTGAATTCCTGTCCCTAGATTTCCCCATTATGTGTCCAGGTCCAGGGGAAAGCTTCATTTCTGTAGAAGTCTTGCTTACCTGTCTAGCTTGACTGTCTTCCCTTTCAGAACTGGCAGATAGTGGATTATAGTAAGGTTATGAATTTTTAAGGGTAATGACTGGTCATGGCATCACTGCTGGGGCAGGGTGGGCATGACAGGAAAAGAACTACAATAAAGAAAACAAAACAAAAACAAAAAGGAAGGTAAGATGTTGAATCATAGACCAATGAGGTAATAGGGCTCCACTGTTCTTCTAGTGTTTGGACCATGTAGGGTATGTGTCATATTGGTGTGAACCTTGCAAGAAGCTCTGTCAAGCATGGTTTTTGTTTACAGACATTGTTTGATCCATGTACCCAGTTTAATAGTAAAGCATTTTGTGGAACTATTGCTTCTCCTCCTTTTGAGTTTTTCCAGTAACTGGGCTAAGCAGCCTAACCAGTACACACCTCTAAAACCCAGTAATTCTAGAACTATTCCAGTAGGTGGACCACGTTCTGTAGTTGTTAATTCTTATAAGTCATTTCCACGTCCTGCATTTGGGACTTCTCATGAGTGAAGTTAATTAATTCAAAGACTCCTGATGATGTTCCTCCTGGCTGCCTTGATGCTGCCTGGAGGAGCAGAGATGTTCTCCAGTGACCCGACAAACACCAGTGCATGGTCAGCACAGACCCTCTGCTGCAGCTCACATAATATGAGGGGTTCCTGCCTCCTACCTCAGAAAGCTCCAGCCTCTTCAGTACAGGACTGACAACAGGGGAGACAGGTTGAGATTTCTGGCTCAATTAGATAAGAAAGTTATAATAGTAGCTTTTGGTGACTATCATGCTCTTTTGACTTCATGGCAGCAACCTAGAGGCTAAGCTTTTAACCTAACCTGGTGTCACATTCTCAGTGTTCTGTATCTCCACTACAATAATATCACCAGGCATTCAAATAATCAGAGTCATAGAAATATAAAAAGATAATAACTCTCCAAAGTTGTGTGCAGGCGTTACTGTTAAACAGCTCCAACAGCTTCATTGAATGCTTTTTTTCTTTATCAAGGGGTGTTTTGTAATCAAAATGTCCTTCTTGAAATCAGAGATTGTTTTCTGGAACAAGAAGTAACAGTCTGAGATAAAATAAGGACTAAAAAATATATGTCAAACTGTCTGTCACATCAGAGAAAGTGGCTGTCATCACTTTTGCACAAGGTGTGGTTGACAGGAAATAGGAAGAAAAGTACATGCTTTTGCCTATATTCTTTAGTAAATCGTTTGTTTTGACAGATGTATTTGCCTGACTTCTTCCTGATCATTGGGATATGTAGCTAAAATCCACATCTTGTTATTCAGTGGTGTGGTTCTACCCTCACATAGACCTTTATAAATCACAAATCACTAATTAAAGCATCAAAGATAATTTGGGAGAAAATTGATTAAGAGATATAACAGGTTTAACGTGTTAATGGAAAGATAAACCTGCTAAACAATACAAAGGTATCTGATATTTTTTAAATGAAATTACGTGGAAAGCAAGCAGAAAAGAAGACAATATTTTGCCTTGCTTATAAGCATCACTGACCTGGTGACCAAAAATTTGTTGCTCTTTTGCTTTGGTTTTGAATGGTTCATATACATAAATATCAGATTGTAAGTGTCTTTTGCAACCTTAAAATATTCATGAAAGAAGAGTACCACCCCTTAGACTTTTTAATTTCTAAATTGGAGATCAATTCTAACATTAAGTGGCAGCTTGGTCTTTGTCCAAAATTGAAAGTTTATAAATTTGTCTCTTATTTTGTGAGGGAACTGCAATTTAACATGGAAGGAGGTGGGGGAAAGAATGGATGAGCTGTCACTGTCAGCATATTGAAAGGGGGCTGAAATCTCTGTGGGGAGTGTTTATACAGCATATGCCTATCACATATACTCACAGTGGTGCTTACTTATCAAGAGAGTGAGTCAGATTTAGCATGAGGAAAACATCTTTGCACATCTTTGTGTGAAATAACAGCACATTTGACGCATTAAAAAGGTATTCTTAAAACATACATATTTTTAATTAGCTCCTAAGAAGTGTTGGTAATGTGTGAGATTCACAATCTACTTCGATTTGCAAGATTTGAATCTGCAAACCTGAAGGAAACCACTAGGGAAAAAACCAGCTGTATTAAACTTCCATGTTTTTGCAATTTAAGAGTTTCTCAGAAAACGAGGTTTAAAGCACAGGAGAGTGCAAGAGAGAACTGTATGTATGGGAGAATGTAGCATTAAAGAGCCTGTGAGAAGTGGGATTAAGCAGAGCCACAGTTCTCATGCAAGTTACCTCTCACTGCAGTAAAAACAGTATAGACACTGGCTTTGCCTTCCTGCTCACCCTGCATGTTCAGGTCAGACTTGTTCTGTCCCTCTAAGAAGAGAGATCTCCTACACTGGAGGTGGAGCCAATAAATAGAAGAGAATAATAATGTTTCATTGTGGGTGCAGTGCAACAAATCCTGGTGTCCTAATACTGAGTCACCTTCTGTCATTTATGCAAATTAAATCCATCCTGGCCAAAGACGAAATCTAGTTGCAGATCATTTGTATAAAATTTGCAAACATTTGAACCTTAGCTTTATCAGAATTGGAAGTTCTCTTTGGCTGCATACACAGTATTTTCTGCAAGGTTAGCAAGGTTGTGAGAACAAGTACTGAACCCTGCTATGTGAAGACTTCCCCAGATGCTTGAGGGGAAGATTGTGAGGTTAAGGGCACACACATGAAAAATATTGTTTTATAGAAAAGTCAATCAACCTTTCTCAGCCTTTGAAAATCAGTGACTCAGGTCTGATTTGGATTTTATATAATGAGCACATTGATGTCTTGATTTGTGTTGACTATTTTATGAATATCTGTGGGTTACAGTACACATTTTCCTTTATGGAAACATTGTGGTGCAATGTTTCTATATCCAAAGTCATGAACCACAAATGTTAAATGCATGAGTGTTGTTATTCTCTTCTTGGGTTTTACATTGGTTTCAACTACACTGCAGCATAGAGTATAGTATAAAAATGTGGATCAATGCACTGTTTTCAATCAGATGTGTTTTCAAGAAGGTTTGATCTTGACAAATGTAGGCAGTGTGAATCACTCTTGTGTGTGTAAATGTATACATGTGTGTATATTTTTACCATTTGTCCCATTCTTTCTTTTTCCCAAGGCATATTCTGTGCCAATTTTAAGAGCTCCAAAAACATAGCTTGACACACAGAATTGCTTGCAGCACACAACAAACGGTATTGATCCAGTAAAATCCAAGATCAATGATGTAAATTTTTGACTGGCATTTGTCAGCAACACATCCCTTTACATGTTTGACAACAAATACATTTTCAAGGGTACTCTGGGAAAACACTGTAATGAATTATAATAGCCAACCACTCCGTTCTTTACAGACTTTGTCATTTTATTTCACATTTCATTGTAATCTCTGCAATTTTAAAAGCAACATTTTCTCAAAATTAGCAAGTTGAGATATTGATGCCAGAGCCTATGTTAACATACTGTCAGTCAGTGAACCTGAGACTAAAGGGAGTGCTAACTAAAAAAACCCCAACAAAACCACATCCCAAGATCCAAGTTACCACTTCTGCCTTCAGAAAGTGGCTTTGAATCAGATTTGAACTTCATCCTCCATATCCCCCAAGCCAAAGGCTATCTTTTGCAGTTGAAAATGTCAGAGTAATTGCCAAATGTTGATTTGCACCCCACCCGGCATGCTGGACATTGCAGGGTTTCCACAGTGGCTGTTATGATTTATGAACTACTCAAGAAACCCTTTCTGTACTCAAATGATTTCATTGGTCTCTGTTTTATTAATTATTGACATACATCTGATGTTATTCTCTGCTAGTTACTGTGTCTACAGTTACAGTAAGAATTTTAACATCACATTATAAATAATTGGCAGTTTTCAAAAAACTGCAATGACTGGTGAATTTTCACATAGAGTAAAGAGAGACAAGCTAAGAACAGATATACCATGTCATCTCTTGTGGCTTGTATTGAAAGCTTCTTTCAGGAGCTTGTACCATGTTATCATCCTCTCTAGCTGTTCTATGCAAATCATGCAGACAGCTACCTTTCACCTTAAAAAATGGGGGAAAAGGCTGTAGAAAAGCTATGAACAATTACCAATAGGGAAAAGATGAATTAAAATTATTCCCTGCTTTTGCAGGGATAATAGCATGCTTACCAAATAAGGCACATTTCTTATAAAAAATTTGAACGTAAACAGATGTATGGAGTTTTTTAGTTGGTGGTAGTTTTTGGGTTGCTTTGGTGTTTTGCTTTGTTTGTTTGTTAAAGAAAAATCTATCTGCTGTCCTTTCTCTGAATACTCTTCATAACTGGCCAGCAATGATATGTTCATGATGCTCATAAAGGTGCCTCCATAACAACTTTATTCTTTCTGAATGCCTGAAGAGCATCACGTTGGCAAAGCAAAGTTTTCTATCCATGCTTAAAAGCTGCGATCGTGTTCGCTGTTGTCCTCCTGGATTGACAGATTCACTGCGTGTCAGTGGGTATGGGGGTATGTCCAACCTGAAGTCTCAGTGCAACCTCTTAGGAAAAGAGCCTTATTATGACTTTTTTCTCTAGCTGTGTTTATTTATCTGATAAGCCTATGTTTACATAGTCATATTCAGAAGAATGGGAGAATCCACTTTTGTTTATTTGACAGTCTCAGTGCACTGAAAATACTCCCTTTCTCTTTTCATCTTGAAGATAATTGAAAGCCATTTGAAACATATGTTTTAATGAAATTAATAGAGAAGATTCAATATTAATGAAAAGACTAAGCTAGCATTGTTAGTCTCCCATAGTCTTTCAGAACCAAAGCATTTTCTTTTTCCTGGGCTTTTCTAAGCAATCAGTACTTCAATGAAACATTTATTCTAAAGATATTTACATCAAAATGAAACAAAACTAAGTTTGTGCACTGCTCATAGAGAATTTACACATTTCTCCTTTTCACTTCCACCTAGCTGATGCATTCATTATATATAAATTCATATTTTACTTGTTTGTTTAATTTCATTGAGTAGAAAAAAACAGAAACACATTGTATGTTTGCTGTATCAGAATTCCAAAAACCAATAGCAGTTCCCTTGCATGCATTTGATTTTTTATGGATAATGACTATGATTTTTTTATCCCTCAAAACTAAATTTTCCCATCAGTACTTGGAATAGAAAAGGTAACCATAAAGCTAGATTTTTGCTGCTGCAATCCAGGGTGAGTAATCACTGGCAGGACACTTGAAATTGTTAATTTATTGTAATTCCAGAAAGTAACAAAATTAAATGCATTTTTCCACTTTTTGCTGAATAAAATTCCACTCATGAGCTAAGCGGGTGTTCCTGGGAATAGCTAGTCCCAAGTGTCTGATACCGCAACACCTGGACGCAGGTGACCAGGAGGGCTGTGTTGACAAGGACAGGCCTTTGCCCACACGTTCTTGGAGGAGGTTTTCTTCAAGTGAACAAGCCACAGGTCCCAAAGTTGCAGAGCTAAAAAGTCAGAGCTCTGCGTGCTAAACAGTGACTCTCCTTCATCAATGGGCTCCATGATGTCAGAGAAGACATCTACAAGGACTCTGAGACATCTGGATGACCCTGAGCCCTCTGCTGCTGGGCAGCCAAGGGAAAAGTGTGTCCTAGCACCCAGTTTTTTTAAATTGAATTATATATTATACTGAGAATAAGAAAGGCTGTGTACTTCTCATTTATTAAGAGAAGTTTTGTCTACGTGGCATATCTGATTTTATGATGGAAGGTGATCAGATCCTGCCTTGTCTCATTTAATTTCTTCTTATTTTTGACCAAGAATTTGGGCAATCAATTCCTGTCAAGTGGGATAGCATCTAAGACATACCATCTGTGAGGCCATTACTTGAAAGTTACTTGGATTTGCTTTGCTTCTTTGAATCCCTCTGGGAAGAACTATCACTTCAAAGTTCATGGAAAATGAGTGCAAGCAACTTAGAAACTCTCTTTCAGAATTTCAGTTTAATTTCTCTGGCATACTGTTCTAGCTCGTAACAAAATCATAGTAATTTCTTTAGCTTGAAAGACTGATTTGTGATTTTGAAGCTTCTTGAGAGTGAAAAAGACTCTATAAAACAGACGTTACATACTTTTTGAGTGTTATATATATTCAAAAGAACAAGGAGTAGTTACCATTTTGCTATTTGCTGTCTGGAAATTCTTTAACAGCATCTGTGGGAAGTGTTTATAGGCAAGTACTCATGTGCCAGTGTGGAATCATTTACTTATTTGGCCATACAATGTAGAGTAGGAGAATCACTCTTTGTGATTTCTCCAAGTGTCTGTTCTTTTCCTTTAACGGGGGCAAAGCTTGAAAGTATTTTATCAAGCTGTTGTTTCCAGGATAAGGCACAAGCAGTCTTTTACATGGGAGGCAATTACATAAGCTGAGTATGAGCTGTGTGCCACTGCTTGTGGGGTTTTGGCCTTGTTTTGATTAGAGAACCTAATCCTGGTGACCTAAATTTTGCATATGTCACAAATACATGACAATTATTTTTGCATATGCTTTTTTATTACAAGAAGGGGTGCATAAGTATCACATTGCTCTGTTCTAGGACATTTTTCAGTGTGTCATTAATTAATGGTGAAACATCTGCTATAAATTTGCATACTATCCCTTTTGCAATACCACAGCCTCTAAGTTTTGAATTTTTTAAAAAGAGGTTCCATTTGTAACATTTTTTTTTTAAAGAAACAGATTTTTTTTCTTTGAAATGGCATTTGAAAGAATGAGTAATTTTGTGCTATGGATATAAGGAAGTCTTTATTTTGTCAGCCCAGAATGTTAGATGCAATTTGAACACCTTCTTGGACTCTTTGGGAGAACATATACCTACCTACACATTATTTATGACAGCTGACCAAACAGACAGTACAATTTCAGGTTCTCCTGGCATGCCAGGTATTTGCAGAGTGTTAGGAAATGGAATCTTTTGCTACAGCATTTCTTTCTCTCACTGGATATCCTCTGGTACTACAAGAACTGCCACAGCCCAGAGCAATGTGCATTAAAATGGTGTCATGGTGCCTTTGGGAATGACTGCCCAGCTTGGACGTGTAATTTCCAGAATTTCCTAGTGACCAGATAACCTTTGAATGTTCATCACTCAATAGGTGTCGAATAAATTGAATTTAGGTGGCTCCCAGAAAGACCAACACCATTTAAAAAAATACAAGGCCTCTCAACTTCTATTTCTATTTAAATCCTGTAAGAAGAAACCAGTTCTTTTTAAGTGCCTAAACCTAATAATTTATGAATTATCTGTTGGGAAGCTTGTGTATCAAGACTGCACAGGAAAGAAATACCATCAAGGCAGAATTTCCTGTACACATTTTCAGACAGAGATGAGAGTTGAATTTACCCTGGTAGCTTGATGCTCAAAAGCCAAAGCCCAATTCCCCAGTGTATTCCCACATTCCCAGTCTGATATTCTGAAACAATTATTATCTCATACACTTTGCCTTTAGCCCAAGCCATCAGACCTTTCTCAGCCAAGGGTAGCCCTTGTAGATCCATCAGTGGAGGTACTTATCTGAAAAAGGACAAAGGACAAAGAAAAGCACTGGAAATGTAGTTTCTAACTTCATTCATTTTGTTGACTGATGGGAGTGGAGGGGGAAAGAGGATCATACTGTCTGTATCCAGATCTCTGTTTGCTTTGTTCATTTATGAAGATGTCCTGTGTGAAGGAAAAATCTTCCTTGAGGACTCTCAGAGCAGAGATGCTAATCTTCTTTTCTCATTATTCTTGTAAGAGATAATAATTTTCTTCCTCCCTCAGGGTGGAGTTGGGAAAAAGCAGAACTTCCGTGTTTTGACTATTTTGTATCAAGTAGTCTTGAGCTCATAAGAATTCAGTAAAAATTCTTTTTACTAAATCAGTAAAAATCCTTTTTAGCAGCAGAAGCTCAGGTACATTCAATCCCAATGTCTACCCTCTCCCTATAGAATAATAATTATCTTCAAGTGTACTGAAGCTGTTATTGGGACTATTAGTGAATGGGGAAGGTTTTGTTTGACTCACAGTTTCACACAGACTTTGGAAATATCTCAGTTGTTCGTTAGTCCAAACAAGTCTTTCTTTCCAAGTAGTTCACTTTTAGTTCTGTAAGTATGTTGTGATGGTTAAAGGAGAATGTTTGCAAGCAACATAAAATATTCAGTATATCTACTTACAGGGATTTAAAGTAAAACTGTTTCCTGTACTTGCATTCCATCAGGAAACAATTTTCTGGAATTTGGTGAGACTGAATGTAAAAGAAAGAGCAGCAGTTAGGCCAGTAAACGTTTCTGTGCAGATGATGCAAGTAAACACACATTCAGTGTAAATCCTCATGAAGGATTAAGGAATTTGGAGATAGCTGTTAACAGGGGCACTAATTAGAATTTAATGTCAGCTCTGCAAAGTCAACAAAAGGCTCTTGTTTAGCTGTAACAGAATAGCACACCCTCCAGCACCTACCTGTAGCCCCATAACTAACTCAAACGACCCCTGTAAGTTTTGATTGATAACACAACCTTGAAATACATCTGTGTCAGACGACTTATAAAAGAACAGTCTGCCAGTCATCCTTTGGAATGTTCATTTTTTTTTGCCTGCTGACTTCTTTGCTCTTCAAAACCTATAGAAGTTATGGATATTTTAATGTTATTTAAACATGCTAGTCTTAATCTGCTGTCATTGCAAAAAAAAAATAAAATATATATACTCATTATCAAGTGATAAAACCTTTTAACAACCCTACTATGTAATTTTATCCTCAGCAATACCTTACCAATATGTGTCATGTGCTGATACAAGCAAGAGGTGTGGGAACATTCCTCCTGGGACTAAAGTGCTCTGGACAGAATATTGGTCGTCTTTGGGAGTAATAAAGACAA
The DNA here is from genome assembly GCA_013399695.1 of Formicarius rufipectus. Lineage (NCBI taxonomy): Eukaryota > Metazoa > Chordata > Aves > Passeriformes > Formicariidae > Formicarius > Formicarius rufipectus. The sequence goes on from VXAU01002749.1 coordinate 658,703, forward strand.
AGGAGCACAATATCTAATCAAGCATTTACTTGGAAACTCTAATAGATTTCTAACTTGATTAAAAACCTTTTAATGAGCTCTTTGTTTTTGATGAGAGCTAAATATAGATAACCATGATAATGTGGCCTGAATAGCAGTGCAGGCCAACTTTACAATCCCTTCGGTGCATTGGAAAGGGTTAAAAATGTTGCAGCACCACCGAGATTAATTCTCAGCTAATTCAGAGAGAAACTGTAGAGCTTCTGTGTTGAAATCACTCAACCCTTAACACTTCAGGGGCATTATTCCTTTGAACCTATAAACAGATTTTGCTGATCTGCTTTAATTTTACCTTCTATAGACTCAGGGAAGGACCTGTTCCTTTGGTGTAGCAGCTGAGGGTTTGCCTGGTGGTGACCTCTGAGCTGTGTTACCTCCCTGACCTGTCCAAGGATCAGGAAATGCTGCTTTGGGAAACCAGGGCTTTGGTGCAATGTGGAGATGTTTGCAGAGCTCTGCTGATCAGCCTTGAATGGAATTGCAGCCATCAACAGGAGGAAAGGGGGTGGCAAACAAATCTTAAGGATCCAGGAGTTGCTCCAGCTCCTACAAGAATCCTTGTGGCCTCAGCAGGCATTTGAGTGCAGGATGATTGCAAAAGGAGAAAGAAAAAAGGAAAGGAATGAAAATTTAGAGCCATGAAAATATGACATATGACCCCATAATTTGACTTTGACTATTACTTTTAGTTAACAAGAATTGTTATATGCCACTCATAATATAAGGATATTTATTTAATTGAAGGGTACTTTGTGGGGCATCACTTTTGAATTAATTTTATCCCCTATTTTACTTAAAATTTTGTTCAATCAGAACATAAGGGTTTTGATACAGACTGGGAAGAATATGCTTAGAAATATTAGAAAGAATAATTATAGTCGTAATAAATTTATAATTAATTTCTTTTACATTACTGAAAACTGTATTGTACGTCCATAATTTTTATTACCTTTTCGATGTTTATAATTTAGCAAGCAAATATAGTCCCATAAATCTTTCCATACAGATAGTATATAAAGTTTCCAGTAAATTGTCAGCCATTCAAAGGTAATGCTCAGATCTAATGGATGCAGCCATGTTTTCCTAAAAGACTAGCTCATTTTCCTGGAATCATCTCAAGAATGAAATCCTTTTTTTTTTTCCTTTTTTTCCCTTTCACACAAGCAAATACAATCTTGGAATAGAACTGTAACTTTAACATAAACCACTGAAATCGACAGTGAAAGCAGAATAAAGCTCTCCTGACTCCTGGCTAATTCATTCTGCTCCCATAGAGATTTTCTTCTCAGTCGTGGAATATAAGAAATCTAAATAAAGGATTCGAGTCATTCTAGCTCATCTGGGTTTGAGCAGAATGTGTAGATTTTAGACATATTTTTAATTGAAATAGATTGCATTGGAGGTTATTGGATGAGTAGATTACATGGAATTTATCGTTCTTAAACCTCTTGAACCTGTAGATGGAAAGGTAATTCATAAAAGAGAAAATAAGAAAATAAGGAAAAGGAAACAATTTACCCTTTAATGTCCCTAATAAAGCCAATTTTATATCAAGTGTGATTGTCCAGAACAGGTAATGCATGAATGTTTTTATTACTTTTATGGCAATAATGCAATAAACCCCATACTTCTCTAAGAAATACCTTAACATAATTGAAATAATAAGAAAAAAAAAA